>MQRK01131964.1:0-12752 GCA_001938485.1 Girardia tigrina | reverse complement strand
AATAAATTTTTTACACAAATTATTATTTTACATTTCATTACATGTACATTTGTTTATTTGTAAAATTGACAATATTTCATAATGTAGAGCAAGTTTAATAGACGATTCCATTCTGGTACGACATTCATTAGGAAGAAAAGATAAATAAAGTTTCATCTCTGTCTTAGTCAAAAACAGAAATTAACAAATTAAATTTCAGTCAGAGTCTAAACTCATATCAAAAGTGCAGCATGATTGTTTTACTTGAATTTTCATTTTTACGATACATAAAAACCCGATAATGAAAATCACTGAAATTTCGAAAACAATTTTTTTTCCATTTAAATTTCCGATTTTGATTTATTTAAAATCGTGAAACAACCAGCTTATTGAGAATTTTTGATTAGCATGATTTCATGCAACCGATTACATAATCATCATTTTTGTATTTATATACAGGTGAATTGATTATTAATTAGTGACTTGAAGATGACGGTAGATCCGTCGAAATATATTGTCATAAAATATATTTTTAAATGGATGACTTTGGTTATTAAAAGAAGATTTTCATCCGGACTTCGTTTTATCAATATTCAAGAATGTTTAGATTTTCGTCAGTTAAATAAAGTAACCGTCCGACCAGCGTTTCCAATGCCAAATATAGGCGATATGTTGAATGCACTAAATGGGGCAAAATATTTTAGTACAATCGATTTGGGAAAAGCTTACCATCAATTAGAATTAGAAGATGAGTCAAAGATTAAGACGACATTCTCAACAAAGTACGGCCAATACTGTTTCATGAGAATGCCTTTTTGAATAGCTTCGGCTCCAGCATTTTTTCAGGAGCTAATCATGAAAGTTTTGGGACATTTGAATTGGAAAGAAGCAGTCGTATATTTGAATGATATTTTTATCTTTGCAAAAGATAAGAAAGAACATCTTCAAAGAGTAAATAACGTAATCGAGAAAATAAAACAATTAGGTTTGAGAAGAAATCTGGAGAATGTCAAATTCTTAGGGTATATCATAAGTAAAGATGGTATTTAAACAGATAAATCAAAGATTGGCGTGATAAGCAAGTTTCAAAGCACATCATACATTAACAATTTACAGAGATTTTTGGGCTTGAGAAATTACTGCATAGAATATTAGAAAATATTTTTGAGATTTGTTTTCTTAATTGATCATTTATATTATAATATGAAAGCTGAGGATGCAATTAATTTAGTTCGCTGATCAAAATTTATATGGTTTTAAAAAATTGTTTTGAATGGAAATCAAACTGAAAATTTTAAAAATTAAATGATAATTAAATCTTTTAACTTTGAATTTGAAAATATTCTGTATAAAATATTATTTTGAAATATTAGAATATTATTTGATATTTTAAAATATTATTTAGTATTACTTTTTAAATATTATCTTAGCAAAAAATGAATGGATTAAAACAGATAACAGATAGAACAGTATTTTAAAAAAATAATCATTTTATTTGAATTTTATTAAAAAATTTAAAATCAATTAAGGATAAGATTAAAAAATGAAATATTTTAAACATAAAAAAATTGAATATTAAATATAAAGTATTTTCAAAAAATTGTAAAATACTAAAAATAAATTACATGCTTCTTACAAAAAATGCAAAATTTAAAAAACAGAATATAATATTTCATTTGAAAAACAAAATTTAAAAAACATTATAAAAGTTTAAAATAAACAAAAAATTAAAAACAATAAATGTTTCCATTAAAAACTAAATATATGTTAATTATTTAATTTCAAAAATATGTTTTAAAATTTAAATATTATTTTGATTGTAATTTAAGATAATTTAGAAATTATTTGAAAATAGAGATCGGCGGATTAATTATGAATTAATGAAATAGTTGAAAAATTTGTTTGAAAATTGTTTTATAATAAATAAATTTTTGAATTAATAATGAATTCTGATATTGATGTTGGAACCACTCCTCACAATTTATATCCTTTAATAATATGATTTATTTATATTTGTGCGATCTGTAAGAATAAAATTGAATATCAAATGGCAGCGGTTGTTGGTAAATAAGGTTGAAGGTCGGATTGAAGGAGTGGAATTTTCTGTTGCTTCTTTGGATTTAATAACGAATATTTGTTGGATCTTCTTGTTAACTTTGTCAGCAAGAAATGAAAAAGAATAGTGTTATGAATTTTTAGGCATAAATAAATAATATAACTTAGAGCATTACAAATATATTCACGAAATATAAAATAATCTCAAATAGAATTAAAAATATTCGAACAAATAATTGAAAACTCGCCTTGTTCTGAGTGTCCATAACCAATTCTTGATGATGGACATGGTCCTGGAAGGGTCACCACAGAAAATCCTCCACAGTAACAAAATCTTTCGTGACTGAAATAAGGAATATCTTCATCAAGAAATATTTGAAATATAAAATCAGATAATTATAATTTGCATAATAAATTGTTCGGTGAGGATGTTCTTTAGGACTGACCATGGAAGACAAAATTAAATCAAGCATCAAACCTGTTAGAGGGTCGAGATGGACTCATCTTAGAAGATTGAAATAATAAATAAATAAATTTGTGATTATAACTTCTAAACTTGTTTGTACCGTCACGTGATTACTAGTGATAGAATTTTCATTTGACCATAGAAATTGGGTTAGAAATAATGACTAAACTTGTTTGTACGGACACTTGATTACTTGTAATCGTGAATGAGAAATATTATCAATATGAATCTTTCGTAAGGAAAATTTGTGAAACATTTAACTATCTTAATTCATTATTTTATTATTAGATTTTTATAATTTAGTTTATTTATTTTTATTTTTTATTTAAGTTGCTTCGAGGAGGGTGGTGCCTCTGAGGAACATTGTGAGGTGACCTTTGCTGGACAATATCCATGTTCTACCATTGGATACGGACACTCTGAAAGATTTCCTTGTACAGTCTAACTTGTGTTTATATAATAAATTATGTTCTGACAGAATATTTTATTTTTATTTATTTTCATCTCCACGAATAAATATCCATTATGGTCGACCAAAATCTGCAAACAAGTTCCATGCGTCTTCGGGGAGAGTTGAATGATGTTCCCAGTGCAGCAGATCGTATTGATGATGTTCCAAGTGGCCGCTTTATCGATTATGTTAGTGAGATCTCTGGCGGCACTGTCCACGGTACCACCGATGTCGAAATTGATCGTGTGTTTTCGCCGGAGATCGCAACTTGATCGTGTCATTCTCAGCAAATGTTTCACTTGTCATGACGAATTATCGATGTAGCAATAACTTCCATTTTTCATCATTTCCGGATATTTGTCGATAATATCGAGTGATTTGAGAACGTCGAGAAAGCTGATATTAGATACCATATTTGTGTTAGATGACCTTTTGGTTTTCATTGAACAAACAATGAAATTTTCATTGTGTAAAATAAGATGATTTTTTCGATTTACAAAATATTACATTTTTCAAACAAATTAGATGATCCAATTAATTACACTCCCCATGATCTCCAGATCAAATCACATAATCATCCAGATACTGGGGGGTTTCCGTACCTGCACCGGTCGTTCAGCGGAATCTGTAGCTACATCTTGTGTTGTCGGTCCACTCATTTTGTCTTCACTGTCTGACATGCTCTCCTGATGTTGGATATATGTCTCGTGATTCCATCGCCGTCCAGCTCCACCCCAACTGTAGACTTCAACAATGTAATTACACGCGTCCCGGCCCATGGTTCATCGTATTTCCCGCCGACTCTCAAATAAACATTCTAACCAATGCTGAACGGGATTTTCTCCGTAGCATCATACTCATCATTCAAAATGCATTCCGAGATGAATTTGCATTCAACCTGACTCTCATATCAAATAATTGGCAGTCGAGACTTGGCATGGAACATCAATTCATAGGGCCCCGCATCCCGGTGACCCGTCGTACTGTTGTACCAGAACATACATTCACTGATCGACTTTACAGATCTCGCCGCCATTGTCTTAATGGTGCAGTGATTTCTATCGCACATCCCATTCCCTTGATGCCGATAGGCTGCAGTGAACCCTTGCTCGATTCTCCATTTATCTAGCAACCGTCTTACTGCGGCAATTCGGTAGACAGCCACATTGTCGAAAAAGAAACGTTTCGGGGGTCCAAATTCCGAGCATATAATATCTATATGCCAACCTATTTCCTCGGCGGATTCACTGTGCAACTTTTTCCAAATACGAAATCTTGTTGCTGAATCCACTATGGTCAGATACGCAACACCGTTGAAATAAGTCACATCGCTATAAAGTTGGTATCATACCTTGTCAGTTGACAATTGTCCATGTCGATACTCAATTCGTGGGGCTGGACAGATCTTTGAACACTCAACACACTGTTTGATAACTTCCTTAACTTGATCCGACTTTATTTCATTAGACCCATATTTTTCCCTCAACAGTTCACTCGTCCTGTCGACTCCAAAGTGACAGATATCATGAATTTTCTTAATCTCATCAACACTTGGATACTAATATACTTCAATGGTGTTTACTTCCACTTTCCTGTTTAGTCATTGTTTTCGAACCCTGATCAAACAATCTCCCATATTCAATTGAGATTTCACCAATTCGAGTTCCACTTCCAGTTTTTCTTGATCTTTCAACTCTCTCATGATATCGAGTCTTCGTCGTACCTAATGTTCAGATAACGTGCGGGTTCTTGGGTTGTGTGTATTCTTGAATACTACTATGAGCCATCCATACACTGTTGCTGAGTCCTTCATCAGCTTGAACTTATAAAAGCCCCAAATTATTGCCAAGTTTTTTCCCCTTATGACAGCATCCAGTTCACTCATATTAATATGGCTTGTATTGTCTTCTTTCCTTAACCAAGCATCGTCTTCAACGATACTATCGTTATCGCACAGTAGTACACCCATTGCTATACTACTTGCATCTATCCAAATGACAACATTAGTATTGTAATTTACCACCCCCTTGCCTGTTGCTGGATCTCCATCCATCCTCAGCCTTTGACAGATTTCATTAACTTTCTCTATGATGTCTTTTGGCACTAATTCATCCCAGCCTATCTTATATTTTGCGGTTAATCTCTGAATATAGGCACAAGCAACCCGTAACCATCCTGCAACTGATATATGGCCTATCCACTCTGCCAAAATTCCATGTACTTCTCTCCTCGTTGCTTTCCCAAGCTCCCTAGTTAAGAGCTCTTGGTCTCTTCTCCACTGCAAATTACTTTGTACATTCAGTCCAAGCATCCTGACATCTTTGTCTAAGCCAATCCATTCTATGGGTTTAGACTCCAACCCAAACCAGCGAAAAATTCCTACTACATCCTCTGCATTACAAGAATTTTTTGCAATGAACACGTCACCAATATACCCAGAAGCAGTTATCATCTGCTTTTCCTTGATAATCGTTTCAACTATTCTTGACATGACTTGGCGCAATGGATAGACCAAACCCTAACCTGGTCATCACATACACTTCGCCATTCCACATAACCGTCTGATATTTCCACAAATCTGGAGCCACTCTTACTTGTAGGTGTTGGGAGCGTTCATAAAATATAAAATTTTTGAATCTTATTAAATTATTAAATAAACAATTAAATTCCGTAAAATATTGTTATAAATATGTTAAAATAAGATTTTCAGAAATTTAATGTAAAAAATTAATTTAAGTAAGAAATAAAATAAATTTTACGGTAGGGTTACTAAAAGATTTATGTAAAGATTTATTATAAAGTAAAAAAAGTTAATTTCAAATTTGATGAAAATATTTAATTGAAATAAAATAAAAGTAATTTAAAGTTTGATATTTATTTGCGAAATAAAAGTAAACTAAACTATTTTTTAACTTTTAAATCAAAGTAAATTAAAAATGAAATTATAATTTTGTTTTGGGAAATGGTTATTGGAATTAAAAAAATAATAATCGTAAAACAATTAAATCGACTTAATTGAAAAATACGATTTTAATTTTATTTTGGAAAATGTAATTATAATTTTATTTTGGAAATGGTAATTGAAATTAAAAAAAAATAATTGTAAAACCATTAAATCGACTTAAATGAAAAATGCGATTTTAATTTTATTTTGAAAAGTGTAATTGAGAAACAGGTAAATTTAAATGTACCATAAAATTGAAAAATTAATAAAAGACGCAACAAAATCTTTGTGACAAAATTTTAATTCACTATAATTTTTTATTAAAAAAATATAGAATTTTAATTTGTAAAAAAAATATACTAAACATATTTTTAATTATATCTATTTTTATTTATAATGGTTGTGTAAAAAGAAAGTGCAAAAGCTCCTCAAAAATATTTGTTTAAAAAATTCAAATTGTTATAGAAATAATTTTTTGTGTTCATGATAATATCTTTTGATCAAGAACCCAATAATAGTGAAGCCTTTTTTAAATCCATTATAGCGCAGTTGGATCCCAATTTTCTCCACTCCCGTAATCGTGACTGGCAACTGGCATAACTGCTGCCAGGATAGCTATGAATTTGTTCGTTCAGTAACTTGTAGTCTAATACCGGTTGTTTGGGAATATAAAAGGTCAAATATATATATATATATATATATATTAATTAAATTATAATTATTAAGAGTATATTTCTTTTTTTAAATTAAATACATCTTTATAATATTATTGAAAAGTTGATCACATAATTTCATTTCTTTGAATGTAAACTATGACCAAAATTAAAGATGATGTTATCGAAATGATTAAGACGTACAGAGCGATTCGACTTTCGTGTTCTTCTGTAAACTGGTAACATCAAATTTTGAAGCTTCTTTCCAAAAATGACACTCAAATTTCTGTTTATTAAAATTTTTTACCATTGATAATAATTGATAAATGTAAAGATTTTTATATGCATCTTTCCATAAATAGAACTTTTGATTAAGTAATAAGAAGCGGGTAATACCGGCAAATAATTTGATGAGGTTGTCGAAACTCTAAGTTTCAAATATCTGGAGTTATCGTCGCGTTAACTTCTTTTTCTAATGGATAAAAACATTTCGTTACATTAAAGGGTACAAACTCATGACAACATGTGGTGCAAATCGTATCCACAGATGTGTTTCCCACAATCATGATTTCTCTACATGATATATTCAAAAAGAAATGACTTTGGCTTTAAGAAATCGAATAAATCTATTTGTTCAATCTCACAAATAACGTCGATAGGAAGACTAAGTTCTCTTTGTATTTAGATTTATTTTTAACCGTTTCAATGTCGGAGTTGGCATACTTTTTTTTGGTTTTTTTATTGTTTTCTCATTTTGGATTTTGAATGCAGCATGACAATTATACAAGGATTCATATAAAACATTCAGCAGACATAAGTCACATACAGTAGGTAAAATAACGTTCATAAATAAGACATAATAAAAGAATGTAAGTGTTGTACAATAATAAAGATGGCGAAACGTGCGAAAGAAAATCTACATGACCACAGTAAAACATAAACCTTTAAAAGAAGGGAAAGTTGAGAAATGCATACATGTAAAATATCGAACATTGTCTATTTACAAACATCTATTTACAATTTACATATTTATATATATATATATAACCAAAAAAATAATAAGAAGTTAAACCTATTTGATAAAAATAAAGTTATTTAGTTAATAATCTGATTTCAAAGAAATAACTTTAGCAAGTAAACATTTCAACTTTCCATCGTAATCAACTTCATGTATCAAGTGTAACCTCAGTACTACTAACAGACACAATGTGAAATGAATAACCTAAATAAATCATAAATAATAATCGACTCGATATCGATGTATGTCTACAAAAATTGACTTGTAAGTCTGCATGGCCTACTCTCTGATTACTATGGTTACTGATTACTGATTACTGTGACTGTGATATATGACCACTTGGCATACCGACAGTTTAACAAGAGAACTGATTTCACCTATTCAAATTGTTCGTTAAACAAATCAGGATGTTAATTACATTGTCATTCATGAAATAAACAATTATTTAAACGACTTCGACTCACGGTTGTATTCTCAAACCTTCTTTGGTCTTAACTCAAATTTGTATAATCTTCATATATTTGAGTAGTTCGATTGAACTTTAGAAAATTCAAAATAATTGTACGAAGTTTAAAAACAGTAGAAATACATCAGTAAAAATTGCGTTTTACGCGCAATGGGATTTCCAAGAAAATAACTTATTGCAACTGTGATTTGTGAACTTTTCTGTTTTGCTTGTTAGACAAAACATAAGTGAATCAAGATGTCCAAGGAGAAGACATAAGGTGTTCTTGATTCTATATATTAATCATAATGATAATCTATGTCTTTATTTTTGTATATTTGTATATAAATAATGTACATGGACCCTAAAAAATAATTATATCATTTAAAGGTGACACATTGATGGACGAAGGAAAATATATTATAAGTTTACTCAGTCCTTTTATGCGTCAATGTGCTAAAATTTAAAGAATATTTAAATGCGTTTCGTGAAAAGATGCGGTTCATTTATATTATCAACAATGATTTGAAACAATAAAATTCGATAAAAACAGTACAAAAATATCGAATGCCCTCAACAAATCGATTTTCAGTCACATTATTTACTAGTTCAAAACAAAATCAATATTTCCATTGTTTCAAGTTGAAGGAAATCGCTTACAGAAATGTACGAGTTTTATAAGATGCGATTTTCGCTATTTGGTGCGGGAAATCGGTTCCAAATGCTTTTGCTTCTAAAACGACATTTGATCGAATTTATTAAAAGATTTTATTCTTTAGAGTCAATATGCTCATTTTACTACTTTTGAGAACTGGTTTACTTTTTAATGTATCTTATAAATAATATTATCGATTTAGGGTCAGATTACGGTGTTGAGGAAGAGTTCGTGTGGAACCTTCCAGCTGATTTCTGTACTTTCTCAAACTAAATGAGATAAAAGACGATAATAGAATGATCCGCATTGAAATTGTTACCAAGGTTCCATCCTCTACTCAAGCTTTCAAAACTTCTTTCAACTTCCCACACATTTTTAGCTTGGATTATGCTGATTATTCCTTAGATGAAAGGTTCCTTGTAATTTCTAAATGAGTGTACTATTTCCAAATTTTTCTCGAAAAGTTTTAAAATAATATGCTGAATATGGATACCATTTCTGATACGCATTTTAAGAAACTAAAAAAAACAACATTTCAGCTAACACTAATTACAATATCGGATGCGTCACAGGTTAACTGTAACTGTAATGAGGGGTCATAGAACATAAGAGTTTGACAATCGAGAATTTGTTTCTGAATTCCGGAAAATCAAGAAGTTAAATCTTCAGTCCAATTGATTTTGAGAGTCTTGAGTCCAGATGAAAAAGAAACCAACGATGCAAGAATTTCAGAAGCATGTGGTAAGAATCGATGATAGATCTTTATTTTAATTTTAATAATATAAATGTTTTCATATTAAATATCGAAGATGTCCTTGTCGACAAATTAAATACAGTATTAAATACACGTATTCTAAATCAATACAAGTGCTCGAGTGTATGCCGATGAAAGTGTGTGTATCGATGGTAGTGAGTGTGCCAGTTGATGGGAATCTGTATGCCAATGGCAGGAGGGAGTTTTTGTCTGGTTGCTACTGGATGTGATTGTCTCTATTGTCCATGATAAATCGTCTGAAATTCGCTCATCAAAATTGTACCGAGATCACTAAAATCACTAAAGATCACAGGACCTTATAGATCTTATAGACCGATATATTCTGTAAATGTGTTTTATTTGCTAATTATAATCATTTATTAAACTACTGATCACATAAAATTAATATATCAAAACAATATTATCAAATAAATAATTTATTTCTATCATTAAACGGCTTCAAAAACTTTCAAATGGTCACTTGACCTGGATCACCATTGACGACTATTACTTCAGGAGAACTTTCTGGAATCGGGGTCGATAGATGGCGGAATAGTTTCATCCAGGACATTCTCCACAAACAGTTGCAACAATCTTTTAATCAATCATTACAAATTATGAATAAATAAATTACCTTTAAGACAGACCATTTTCGTAAAACTCGTGAATGACATCTTTATGTTTCATCATAGGTATAAATACTAAACAAAGGATAAGGAAAATGTATTGCTGCACCTGCACTCAAGTTCTCACTCACGCGTGTCCCGATGAGTACAACACACACACACGCGTATTACTCTTACTGCACGGCAACCACAATGATGATTATTGATCTAGGAAAATATACATAAGGAAACAAAATTTGCAGATTCTTTGCACAAGAATCACTTCAAGACGAAAATAATTCATTCAATTGATCTAACAATAATAATAGTAATATATAAAGTATTACTTCCATCTTTAAATTAATTTTTGCATTTTATTTTTATCTCACTATTTCCAAATGTCATTGTTTATGTTTTATGAAATTGTTTCTTGATAATTTTCAAATTTAAAAAAATATAAATATAATTTTCTAAATGGAGACGAACAAAAATTTGATATAACAGTTTTGAATTTATACATAAACATTTCGAATTTCAACGAAGGAATTTCCACTTCTACAAAAGAATAAAAGAAAAGAAAAGCAAGAAGAGTTCGATTTGTTCGCGAGATTCATCCGATTTGGAATTATCTATTTCCTAAAACGTACTCTAATAAATTTAAAAAAAAAATAAAAATTTACGTTTGGAAATAGTGAGATAAAAATAAAATGCAACAATTAATTTAAAGATGGAAGAAGTACTTTTTATATTATTATCATTATTATTATTGTTGTTAGATCCATTGAATGAATTATTTTCGTCTTGAAGTGATACTTGTGCAAAGAAAATGCAAATTTTGTCTTTTGTTTATTTTCCTGGATCAATAATCATACACAAAGTACCTGATGAAAATGTGTCAAATCAAACATATTATTCAACATTGACATCACCTCTCTCGCAGTTGAGTCCTCACTCACTCGGGCTTGTAGACGCTAGTCCACATATTTTGTGTGAACGTCAGTAAAATTGGGTCTTATACACACTGATGGCAATTCATTTGTTATCCGAGTGTGCTTGTGTGTGTTTATGTGTTGATTGGTCCATTGACTACAAGTAAGTTTGATTGCTGAAGCTTGCATGCTCAGGACAGTAATATGCTTGTTAGTGTGTTGGATGCTTCAATAATGAATGTATGTGTGTTTGTGTGTGAGTGCAAATGCTCCAATAGCAATACAAGAAAATATAAATTTTATATTTTCTCTCAAACACACGCAATTGACGTTGTCTGTTACAATGTATCATTTAACGCGACATATAATCACTTACCAAATGACCGTTTAACAAAACGCTCAAATTTAAGTGGTTTAACCCATTTCGTTCTTGGGAAATGTTGATGTTTTAAAATTGTTTAGAAATATTTGAGTTAAGACTAAAGAAGGTTCGAGAATACGACTGAGTCGAAGTCGTTTAAATAATTGTGTGGTTAATATTTCATGAATAACAATGTCATTAACATCTTCATTTATTTAAATAGTTCGATTGGACTTTATATAATCAAAAAGAATTGTTTGAAGTTTGAAAACAGAGAAATATATCAGTAAAATATGAGATTGACGTACAAAGGGATGTCCAAGAAAATAACTTTTTTAGAACTTTGATTTTTGAACTTTTCGATTCTGTCTAATAGACAAAACAAGTGAATTTTTTATATAACAATTTGCACATCGTTTTTT
The DNA here is from genome assembly GCA_001938485.1 of Girardia tigrina. Lineage (NCBI taxonomy): Eukaryota > Metazoa > Platyhelminthes > Tricladida > Dugesiidae > Girardia > Girardia tigrina. The sequence continues at coordinate 1,015 of MQRK01131964.1, read as the reverse complement.
TATTATTTTTCTGTTCCTTTGCTTTACCTTCATTGTCTCTTGTAAAAATGTTTCCGTACTTGTCTTACCGGACCAGCTTCTTCCTTCTGTTCTTCAATATCAAGTAAATTCTCAACTAATGATTGCATAAATTACGTGATTGCCATTTTTTATTCGTAATTTTAGTAAATAATTCATGCAATTACCATAATGGTACCACAAATTGTCTCCATGGCTACTTTATGGTACCATTTTACAGATTTTCTAACAGATTTCCTGCATGGGAATAACTAGAGTTCTGATCAGATAAATTTTTACCACCTTTTCAAGAATTATCATCTTGGATAACCTTAGGTTTTTTAATTTCTTCCCCTTTCCTGTTTATTCGACCACATAGGGTTATCTCTACAATGTTATGTAGAGAATAAGAAAATCTCGCTTATTTCTCCATTTCATAACAACAATTTCGTCGCCATTATAAATTCCGGTTATTTCATTTTTTGATCATTTTTCCTTGCCTTCATCTCCCTTTGAAAACAAATCATCTTTCTTTCTTGTTATCTTAATGCAAAACATGAAACGAAAGAAAGTACACAAAATAATCATTCAAAAGTGAAATTAATTAAAATTCAGTGAAATAAAAATAAAAAATGTTGTCTATAAACGCCAAAATCATTTGAAAACACCATGGAAAATGAAGACAGGGTTTTTAATAAATTTTTATGTGAAAATACTTGTTCAACCCCATGCTCATGTACTGTAATTTGATGAACTTTTATCTAAAAAGAACAAAAGGACTATTATCAGTAGGGGAAAAATGGGGCTTCTCCCTCACCCCCCCCGGGGGGGGGTAGTCCTTAGTTACCGTGGTTACGTAACCAGTTACCCCGCGGGGTTACCATGGCAACGGTCGCGACCACCTTAGCAACGGTCACGGTTACCATGGCAACGGTCGCCATAACCTTAGCAACGGTCGCGATTACCTTAGTTACGGTCGCGGTTACCATGGCAACGGTCGCGATGACCTCAGTTACGG
>MQRK01131934.1:0-11733 GCA_001938485.1 Girardia tigrina | reverse complement strand
GATCATGGACAAAACGTGGTGAGCCTGCCAAAACGATTCCAAAAGCAGAAATTCACCAAAAGAAGGTTATGCTTTCCGTCTGGTGGGATTTTAAAGGAATTGTGTTTTTTGAACTCCTTCCAACGGGAATTCAATTCAACAGGAACGTCATGAATTGGCAAATCGAAAAGGATTTGTAATTCAGCATGATAACGCAAGACCGCATACAAGGTTGACCACTCGCCAGAAACTCTTATCACTGGGTTGGGAGGTTTTGCCGCACCAGACTTGGCCCCATCGGATTTTCACTTATTTAGATCACTGCAGAATTCCTTAAACAGAAGAACATTCGCCAGTGATGATGACATCAAATCGTTCCTAGACGGGTTTTTTGCTGACAAAGGCAAAGGTTTTTATGAATCAGGAATAATGAAGCTACCGGATAGGTGGAAGAAAGAGATTGAAAATAATGGACAGTATATCGTGTAAAAATATTTGTGCATCCATGTCATTTTTTGATAATAAATATTTTAGTAAAAAACGCAATGACTTTTTGGCCAACCCAATAGTACTTACAAAAGAGGTTGTCACAGCTGGCAATTGCAAAAACGTTGGATCCTCTGAAGTCTACAAATGGAAATAATATCAAACGGTTCAAGTTGACTGAGTCATCTGATGCTGGAAAATCCGCACGGCCAAAGTTTGTGACTGTAGTGTCGGAACATAATCATATATATTTGTATTAAAATAATTTTTAATATTTATTTAGTATTTATATAATTGGTATTTATATAAATCCTTCATTAAGCGAGTACTCTAGCGACTTGACAAGAAGATAATTACTAGCTAAGTTTAAAGTAAATCTATGTCTCATTACAAGAGACATTGAATTCAGCATTCTTTAAATTGGAGTAGTTCGAAAACCCCATGCCTTGGTACCTCATGCTGAAACAAGTCTTTGTGACGGAATCTCAGTTTGTTCATCAGCGATGTTCTGCCAGACAAATAATTATTTTCGATCTCTTAATTACTGATGTTGGAAAATGGATTCTTTGTGTAATATTATATTTGATAAAAAATCAGAAACAAATATTTCAACGCCATATAATCACCAAACTTTCTTTCACCATTCTTTCTATTTGGTGGAATTGTAGAGGATTTTCATTTTGAGGTGTGGCCATGGGGTAAATCTATTACAGCTGGCGTATACAGCTCTCAATTGATAGGATGAAAAATATAGTTATATTTAAGAAATTCTCTTCTGTATTTCTACAAAAAATGAAATAATTTTCTTACCAATATTCAAAATATAGGATTATTAAAAAAGTTCTTGCTAGATGTTCATTGATGGTGTAAACATTATCACAGCAGTATTGTTGTTCCTTTTTATGGTCAAAATGGAATTACAAAAACCTATTTTATTTAGGTTATGTGTAATAGAAGTTTGAAAAAGAACAAAGAACATCCAATATATTTATTTTTGCAGATGACGCTTCTCTTCGAATGGTGACAACTATATTTAGAGCTTCCACAGTGGAAATGTGCAATCTGCCACTCATCAAACTCATTGGGAATATTAAAGCTAAACATGTAATTTTGCCAATTGAAGAGACCTCATCTTATACCGTGGTAACTCTAGACTTCATGTTCCTCAACAGACGCTTCGAAAATTAAAAGGGTTCAAATAAAATATCTAGCAGTACCCACCGTACCCCTCATTCTCAGTTTAGTTCTTTAGGTTTCGGTCAATATAGAATGTTTTAGCTTGTAAAATTATAATTCTATAAAAGTCGTGTGATATCACTTTAGATCTTTCTTTGAAGTAATGCAACCTGTGTCGTTGATAATCCTTGAAAATTTTGATTTGTTGATAAATATTTGAGTGAAGTGTACTACCAACTCGATGCCAATCCACTTTCTAGCCTTTTGTATTCATAAGTATTTGTTTAATTATAATCTTGATTTATTTATTAATAAGAATCTTAATTTTTCTGGAACTGAGTTACGGGAACACAAATATTTGGAAATTGGAAATTGTTATAATAATTATTATACTGTTATTATCATTATATATATACTGTTATTATCATTATATATCAATTGAATCCCATATTTCTCTTTCATGTCGGAAACATTTATCGTAAATAATCAATTAGATCGACAATCTGTGATATTTTGTGTTTTTTAATTTGATGTAATTTTGTGTAAAAAATTGACTAAAAAGTATGATGAATAATTAAATCGAGTTTTGTAAAAAACAATTAAATTGAATTGTAAAAAATTTATTATCGAAATTATTATTATTGTCGAGATTAAAAAGTTGAAAAATTGTTTTTCGTTTAAATATTCAGAATTTGATTGAAAAGATTTAAACATATACAATTTCAGATTATTTGCTTATTTCTTTTGAATTCTTTGAAATATGGTCGATCAAATCAACGATGATTTTGAAATATAAGAAAAAGCGAATCAGTCAAATAAACGAAATAATTTTATTGAAGATAATAGTCAAAATAATTTAGATGATCATGTTGATTATGCGATATTGAACCATGTTACCGATAAGTTACCAACAGAAAACGAAAATACCGATCGGAGAAATGATTCTTACAATGTTGACAATTCAGAAGAAATCGAGAGTACTCAATCGCTATCTGGCAGATCGAAAAAATCTGAAGAATGACAGGAGGATGTTGTAAATAATTCTGAATTGAAAAATGAAACAAATAAAGAGTTAGATGATGAGAGTTTATTTAAATTGGAGTTAGATTCTTTTTATGTGCTCGGTGATTTTGCTGATTACCTGAAATCTTTGAAAAGGAAAGTTTTCCTATGTCTTATCAAGAAACTTCCATGAAAGAACTTTGTTTGGAATTTGTCGATAATTTTAAAAGACAATATCGTCATTTATACGGTGACAGAAGGCCTTTATTGAAACCGAAAAAGGAATGTGAAATAAAGAAATTCGTCTGCTCATATAAAATTCCTACAAATTTTCCATATCCAGAAGTAGACTACTGGGAGGGAGCAGAAGTTCCTTTACGACTTATTTCACCAATGACAGCTATTAAATCAATATGGGCCCAGCACTTGATCGAGAGAGTTTCCCTGGGCAACCCTGCTGCCTCCGTCCGATCCTCGGGGCGACCTGAGTGTCGGGCGGAACAATGCCATTTAAGAATTATAATTGAGCAATTTCATAAAAGGTATTCATAGAATCTTAACCTTTAAATGCATGATTTTTCCTTTTTAAATACAATAAATGTATTTGAAAGTGTTGCGCCAAGCTGTCAAATTTTGACAATTAAAAAAGTGAACTGCCATATCATGAAAGTTTGCGTTCAAAAACTAAGATAGATATTTTAGCACCTACTAAAAGTAAAAAATACTGTGTTTAAATTACCGTTTAGAAATTATGTAAGAAAGAAAACACTGATGCACATATACATCATCATGCATTTAAAAAGGGTTAAAACAGTTAAATGAATGTGTCAATAAGGTTTTAGACTAACCTATCAATAAATGTATATCAACGAGGACTATGTTACCATTAATGGATCCCATCTCGTAGGCCCCAATGTGGAACACTACTGCATGCATAGAATGTACAATTAGAGATATCATCGAAAACTCATTTTTCAATGTACCATGACTTCATGGACTGGTAAAGAAGTATTGTAAAATGCACGAAATTCACAAACAGCTGCTAGAAACCTATAAAAATAATTGTTCATCACGTGAGACCTTTTACAATTTGATTCGAGATTTTAAAAATACGATAAAATCTATTTTCGACTCAGAACTAGTTGGAATACCTATAGAAATTACTTTAAAAAGTGGAAATTGTTTCACAATTAATCACTGAAGAGAGAGAAATCTATTTGATCGAGCTAGCACTAAGTCTCACTAATTTCATAAATTTTATTCCTAGATATTTCTTCTCAAATTTCTGGTTTACATTTATCAATTGAGTGGATATTTAGAGAGTTATTCAATTTTTTATAAGTATGACAAATCAAATAAATAAAAAATAAAATAAAGCATAATAAAAGCAAAATAAACAATTTAACTTCATTTTATTGCATGAAAAATTTTTTTAAAGCTTTCTCAAGCCACCTCTGCATCGACCTATAAAAACCTTGACATTGCTCAGAATAACAATTGTTTTCACATACATTGCTTTCACATAATATATAATTTAAAGCATCTTCCACACTTATGTCACTATTCTCTGCTTTTAAACTACTAAACTTTGCTTTAATCGTGCTAAAAACTTCTCAATTGGATTCAACTGAGGAGACCATACTGGTAAGTATTCCTTACTTATTATATTTCTGTTCAAAGCTTCGGTTACAATCCTAGACCTATTAAAAGGTACATTATCCATAATCAATGTATGGTCAGGATGTAAAGTAAAATACGGGGCCAACTTGGTGTCAATAAAAGACACAAGTAGCTCAGCATTGTAAGCACCTGCTTTATAATCATAGGCAACAGGACCGTTAATATTAATATCACAAAGCAGGCTTTTATTAATATTACGATTTTCTGGTACAGTTACGAATGTCTTCATTAACATAACTGTATCCATACCTGCACCTGAAATGATTATTGAACCCCGACTCGTCTAAAAAGACAAGTTTTTTCTCGAGAGCCTTACAATTTTATTTGCATAAACTGCTCTTTTGTCTAAGTTGTGAGGTGCATTACGTTCCACCGGCACAATAGTGAGATGTTTTCGACTGATTTTCAATTTTCGTATCTTATGAACAATTGTAGGTTGTGAAAAATTGGTACCCGTACTTTCTGCAACAATGAAAGCCATTTCTGACTGCAATAGTTGTTAAATGCTTTATCAATTTATGATTGAATTCTTAACATTCCATATTTCCTTTCTTTTTAAACTTGAAGAAACAAACCCGTTGCCGTCTTGTTGCTTATTCAACACGTTTCTAACGGAACTTATGCTCAATCCAAGAGCAGAAGCAATTTCCTTAACAGAGGGCTTTTTAGTGGAATTAACCATGTTTATTATGCAGGTATGTAATTCATTTGTAATAGTTGTTCGTTTTTTTCTGTCCATATTATGGGTTTTTACTTTTTAAAAAAAATTATATCCTCGAATAAAGAATTTATAGCCCGGAATAACCCTGTAAGTTATCATTGTTGTGAGAGATATTGTAAATTATGTGTGGATATGGTGTTTTTATTTGAAAGTACTGAAATCTAAATTTTAAAAGTTATAATATAGAGTAATTTCTAATATCAATATTATTTATCAAAATTAAAATAAACATGTTGTTTTAATTAAATATATTTTAGAGGTTCAAATACTTTTTAAATTAGTTTAATTAATTTTTTATTATTTTATGAAATATTTTAAAGTTAAAACAATAGATATTATTGAAAAATTAGGAAATTTGTTCGAATAATCATTATTAAAATTTTAGAAACACTAATTAGAATGATAGAAATTGGGAAAGAACTTCTGAGAGTTGTGATGATTCTAAATATGACATTAATAAATGTTTGCATAGTAATTGCGTTGGAGCTCTTTACAATTATCAAGCAATCTAAGAATGGGCTACGTCACTTTCTTTGAAATTACTTTAATTAAAAAACACTTACTGAAAAGTTTTTTATTGTGAAATTTTTCATTGAAACGTAGTTTTATGTGGTTTTGGTTAGGGTCTGAAGTTTTGATAGAACTTTTGTATTCCGAATCCTGATTTAATGACTTGAAGTGTTCATGATTAATATACATCTCAAATAATATTTTTCGAGATCTAACTTCAAACTCATCAATTTTTGTCTTCTCTCATGTTGACATTTAAATAAGGTAAATGAACTTTTCCCAGTTTGATCTATTTTATTATATTTATCTTACATTTTTTAAATTTATATCTATTCATTCAGATGAGACTCGAAGTCAGTTTAGATCAACCTACAGAATCAATATCAGATTTATCTAGCTCAGACATGTTAATAGATCACATGTTAGATTCTCAAGAGAGAGTCTGGGTGAGTGAAGTTAGTCCCACTGGTAGTATTGCAAAGGAGTACGACAAGTGGCCAAGAATTGTGTTCAAGCTTGAATCTTCCAACCCTCAGACAAAGTCAGACAATAATACCTCTGAAAATCGACCTCATGTATTAAACGGTTGCACAGAAAAATGTTAGATATTAGATTGACATAAACTTAATTTAATTTATAAACAATGCATTTAGTTTTAATTGGGTATCTCGGAACGGAATTCTATTGATTTTAATAATGTCCTATTGATAGTAATTGTTGTTTAAATAGACTTAAATTAAAGATGGCACTTTATTTACCTAACAAACTTTACCCTATATGTATGCATGTATGTATATTTTCAAATTATTAAATTTTAAAAAATAAATTAAAAATTGAATAATATGATTATTGAATCACTTTAAACATTGAAGCATGGTTTGAAATGTTTAATAAATAATACCTCGGTGATTATCCTCTCATAACTATCGAAATTTTTACGCAAAATTTAAAACTCTCTCTTATAGTCGACTTTATTTCACTCTTCGTAATGCAATATATGAATAAGGATGGATCTATTTCTCCTCGATTGAGTGTGTTCAGCAATTCCAGTTTCAAGATGACGGTTTGTCTCTCAAATATACGAGGCATTTTGTTAATTTTTAGGAAAAATTAAATAAATTTATTTTAATCCAATAATTTATTGGTTAAATGTTATTCAATTTTGGTATGTTTCCGTATATTGTGCTAGTTTAGTACATGGTGTGTATTGACCTGATGATGAGATTATTTTCTTGAAACGCGTCATCTTATTTTTTTCTGTTATATATATTTTACGTTACCAGATATAAAAGGGTGATCATAAAATAACTACCGGGTTTTAAACTGTAATAACTTTTGAATTATATTGTATTTCTTTTTAATTATAAAGGTATCTTGAAGCTGATTCTTTAAAATTTAATTAAAAGTACATTTTGTTTAAATGTATTAATTGTTGTTGTTGTTTTAAGCGTAAGATTCAAAATGGATGGAAATGAGCGTGTAAAAATTGTTATTTTCTTTGCAAAGCATGAGTCAGTGACTTTAGTAAGAAGAGAACTTCAAAGACTTAAATGGAAAAATATTCCAACCGAAAAAAGTATTAGAAACATCTTCAAAAAGTTTGAAGAAACAGGAAGCGTTCTAAATGCCCAAAAATCTGGAAGACCACCAATTGATGATGAAAAGAAAAATAAGACAGCAGAACATTTTAAGCAAGAACCCCAGTCTTCTATCAGAAAATCGTTGTCAACTCTGAATTGCTCTTATGGAACTGTTCAAAAAGTATTACGAAACGACTTAATGTTCTCCTACAGAATTCAAGCCACGCAACATTTGTATGAAGATTGCGCTCTTACACGTGTTATGTGTGAAATGTTAATTCAATGGATAGATGCAGATGAAAATTTTCTTAGTAACCTGATATTCTCAGATGAATCAACTTTCCGCTCCATCAATCAATAAATCTAAAACATTATGACGACCCAATGTCCGGTTACAATCCAATTAGCTTTTGCATTACTGAATTCAATTACGATTTTTTATTACATATCTTGGTATCAAATGCCCTCTGGATCAAGTGTCTTTTATTATGTTTTTAATGTGTCTTTCATAGGCTAAAGCGAAGAAGAGAGTTAGCACAAGGTCATTTGACCTTTTGACTCAACCTGTAACTCAATTGTAAATTCAAAACTATTATTTCATGCAATCAACATGTTTCACAAATCATTAACTCCTACTCAGAAATTTATGTGTAGAATTGCTCGTGATCCATTTACCAGAGAAACCAAATGTAAGGCGTATAGAGAGTTGAAAATAAAATGCATAATTAATAAATTTATTTGGTAAAAATAACACGGATGGTGAACTCCGAATAAGTATAGATATCAAATCAATAATCTCATCAAATGAACAGTCCGTGTGACCACTTGAAATTAAAAATAAACCAAAGTCATTTTAAAAGTTGATACTGAATTAATTCAAAAGTAAAAGAAATTATCAAATGTAATCGAATGTTGCAAAAGTAGAAATAAGAATGCGTTATAAAGCAGCATACCATTGATAATGAAAAATCTTCAAGAAACTTGATTCAACTTCATTTCATCTAATCCTTGGCTTAGATCCTCGAGGAGATCATAAATATTCTCTAGACCAATCGATATCCTGACCAAGTTATCAGTGATCCCTAATGTAATCCTTTCGTCCGATGGAACAGATTCATGCGACATTAGTGATCTGAATAATCACGTGTCATTACACTTAGACTTATTAATGATCCCATCAAGTACTACTATTATTGGGTTCTTGCTCAAAATACATTATCATGAACACAAAAATTTATTTCTATAACAATTTGAATTTTTTTAAACAAATATTTTGAGGAACTCTTGTACTTTCTTTTTTACACAACCAATATAAATAAAAATAGATATAAATAAAAATATGGTTAGTATATTTTTTTACAAATTAAAATTCTATATTTCTTTAATAAAAAATTATAGTAAATTAAAATTTTGTCACAAAGATTTTGTTGCGTCTTTTATTAATTTTTCAATTTTATGGTACATTTAAATTTTCCTGTTTCTCGATTACATTTTCCTAAAAAAATTAAAATCGCATTTTTTATTTAAGTCGATTTTATGGATTTAAAATTATTTTTTAATTCCAATTTTAATTTCCAAAAATATAATTACATTTTCCAAAAAAAATTATAACCACATTTTTAATTAACTTTGATTTAAAAGTTACCAAAATGGTTTATTTCGCAAATAAAATATCAAACTTAAATTACTTTTTATTTTATTTCAAATAAATATTTTCATAAAATTTGAAATTAACTTTTTTTTACTTTATAATAAATCTTTTAATAACCCTACCGTAAAATTTATTTTATTTCTTACTTAAATTAATTTTTTTACATTAAATTTCTGAAAATCTTATTTTAACATATTTATAACAATATTTTACGGAATGTAAATTGTTTATTTAATAATTTGATAAGATTCAAAAATTTTATATTTTATGAACGCTCCCAACAACTATCTTACGTTATCAAAACAAAAGTTTACAAATATGAAAGTTTATAAAAGTTTACAAAATTCTTTCACTTGAATTTTAATCCCATCAGAGTGTCTGAACATCACCGATACTCTCTCGCCGAAATGGCAAATTTGTATAAAAATTGACAACAAATAAAGTAACTACAAAATATTTTAAATAAATTGTATAAGTAACCTTGGAAATTGTTTTGCAGTAATGAAATTATGCAAAAAAATAATAAAAAAGTATCGGGAATTTTCTTCAGCTTTTCTTAGAAAAATTATTCAAGGAAAAAGTTGATAAGATACTTTTGAAATTTAGTTTTAAAAGTCAGACTTTTGCTTCGCTTGATGGTTCTAAGAAATAAATTTAATTGTACCGTATTCTGAATGATTCAAAAACTTTAAAATGAATTGCTAAAAGTAATTAATAATACTTCACAACAAAAATTTTCCTTGCTTCCTCAAATATATTAGGTAATCGTTACAGGTACTTCATAGGGTATGTACAAATATAGTTTTTGTTCTACTGTATCACGTAGGAGTTCTAAGAAATATACATTTATATGTTGACATATTTAGTCACGTTTATTAAATTTTTAAATTTTTTACTCCTGATTTTCTTTTGTGTTCAACTTTTTGTGTATCACGTTGCAGTGTCCGATAATAGTCAGCAAGCATTGAAGAATTCCAGTTAGCCTGGTATTGTTCTTCCATTGTAGCAATGTCCTTGTGAACACGCTCATCATGTATGTCACTAACAATACCGAGAATCACGTAGGAAAGACGTTGGTCACCGAGCGGTTTGTAGTCCAATCAAGTCACTCATCAACTTTGTTGAAAGTTTTTGTGGGAAACTGTAATTACATAATAGATTATACAATTATCATTTTAACATATATAAGCTTAACCGCTAGAATCAGAATCGCCTGATGATGACAGATATTCAGACGAAATATATTGCTTTAATAAAAATTATTTTAAAATGGCGTCTTTTAATTTATAAAATGCAACATTTTTGAAATAATAACACTAATATTTTTGATAAAATTTATATTTAAAATAAAGGTCTGTTAAAAAGTATATTTTATTGACGCCTTCTAATATAATTTGTTTTATTATGAATATTCCTCCTAGGATAACTTACCATTATCATTTTTTTCTAGACAATCATGATTTTTTATCAGCATCTAAGAAACCTAAGAAAGCAAAGCTCGATGTGAATGTTATTTACAAGTTTTACCATAACGACCAAATCCTCCAGTGGACAAGATGTCAGTCGGTCAAATGTCCCTGGTGTAATTTTATTTGTGAAAGAAATAATACAAAATTAAGTTTGTGATTAAAATTTTTTGAAAATATTTTTATCTATAATTAGGTTTTTTATGTTTGATTAAACATCTTCAAACGTTTCATGCAAGGTTTTCTTTTAAATACGGTGTGGTGCCAGCGAAATCTATTTCTACAATAGTACTTGAAGTGAGACTAAATGAATGCTATGATGGCTCAATTGAGATTGGATTGAGAAGTGGTTTCGAAAAACGATCGGTTGAAAAGCCTGAGAGAAAGCTTCCATTTACGCACATCATTTATTGCTCTCAAATGTGTAAGATCAATCCAATGGTAATTATTGCTTTGGTTTATATTTATGTACTCAAATGAAATAATCCATCGATATACATAGTGCGATAATTAAATTACGGGATTGAAAGTGTAAAAATAAATTGAAAGAATTTTCAAATCTCTTCCTTCCTTTATCCAAAGTATTTTCCTGATTCAATGGACTATGTACATCTATTCGATATTATCTTTAAGGTGCGTTCGACTCTCTTGATGGCTTCAGTCTGTCAGCCGTGTGAGGAATATGGGGTGTATAATTGTTTTTTGTAGTGTTTGTATGTTTAAATGTTGTATGTTGATTTGGGATTGTGCCTCTCCTAACCAGATGGATTGTCAATATTTTAAGTCTTATAATCTGAAACTAATTTATTTAAATTTAGATTTAATATTCAAATTTTTAATTTGTATTATTGCAACTTTTAATTAATTTTATTGTTTTTATTTTTGTAAATTTTTAAATAATTAAAATCAAATTAATGTTTAAAAATGACTATAGAAATATTTTATTTCAACCGATAAAATTTAAATTAAATATTTTTAAATAAAATAATCTTCTCAAGTTAGTTCAGATTATAATGGGAGATATTGAAAATTGAGTGATGGATTAAAGTGAAAGCAATACTATTGATCATCATAAAGATGATAAGAAATTTGAATGTAATAAATGTTCTGTCAAATGTGTGAGTTCTCTTAACAAGCCGAAAGCGACGTTTCAACTTCATTTTCATTTTTTGGAATAGTATAAAATCACAATACTAAATCAGGTAAATATGAGGAATGATTCAATATATATGCGATTGTGTGGTGAAAATTCACAAAAAAACAACAACATTTGACTTGAATTATTCGTGTAATAAACACCATTCATCAAAATCAATTTTGATGAATTCTTCAAATTGTTTGTTCTAAAACTTCCAAATAGAAAACAGGACTGTAGTGACTCATTTACAATTATTTAAAAAAAAGAAGAAAAACATAATTATTAAATTAAATCTGTGAGGAATATTTTAAATTTGGTATGTTGAGTTTAGTATTTGGAAATGT
>MQRK01131913.1:0-22425 GCA_001938485.1 Girardia tigrina | reverse complement strand
TACTTTCAATCTAAATTTTTGTTATTTTCTTGAATTTATTATCAGCTATTTTGTTTGTGCAACAAGTTATTAATGCAAGACTTAACGCAACAGTCTTTGCAGAAATGTGCGTCTTCCGAATACAATATTTAATATGATTCAATAAGCGTATAAAATAAAAATTTGCTGTTCGGGTTAAATGACCCGTTGTTGTAGGAACGGTTTTATTATTACTCAAAATAAACAACAAAAAACAAACTAGTATAGTAACTGTAGATTAATTAGTTAGAAAAAGTCATGAAGTCAAATATGGAAAAGCAATAATATAATACGTTCATTTTCAATGCTAAAGTTCAAAATGGGTCATTTAACCCGTTATGGTATGTTTAGTATTAATTTATCGCCATCCCCTTTTCCAATCGAACAAACGAAGTATTATAAAATTAACTCAGTAAAAGAAATGACGATATTCAAACAAAGGATTTACATCTTTTTAAATTATTTTTTTATACAAATTCAATTTTCCTACACAATTAAAAAATGAAAAAAACTCAAAAACTTCAACCCAAACACCACAACAAGCACATTCTCGTCAATCATAATCAATTATTTTTTCACTCACACATACTATCACATTTGTTTTATTTATATACATTGTCCTATTGCACAATTCAAAAAGACAAAGAAAATGACTCGATGAAATATTTGTAGCTTTGTTTATTATCTTTTGTCTCACTAAAACGATCTTTTTATTATTCATTTTAAAATAATTTAATTACTAATTTTAATAATTTTTTACTTTATTTAAATTTAATTTTTTTCTTTATTTCATTTATTTAAACTTATTTAATTATTTATTTAATTTCCTGGGCAAACAGTATAAAATTCAGATATTGGTGCTAACATCTTTAGCATAAAAACTTATAATTATAAAATTTAAACTTATTACTATACATTTTATACCAACTACACATGGGATGCCGAAATAATTACAATACCAAATTATTTACAACACAGAATTGATTACAACACGGAATTAATCGTAACAACGAATTAATTACGAAATAATAATAATGTCAGCAGTTCAAAGCCGAATAATTTTACACAGAATCAGACAAAGAATAATCAGGCTGTATTAGATGTTTAAGTTGATTCCATAACTCATCTTTCGCAGCAGCATTTCGCACTTGCATGTGGCCATCGAGATACACACTGACTTCATCAGATGAGAAAGAGTCTTGGATCAACATGGTTGCCGTAAAAGAGTTCCAAAAGAGGGTCAAAAGCTCTTTTACGGCGGATACGGTGATTTTCAGTTATGCGAGGCACCAATTGCAAAACACTGCGCTTCAGCAGCAGGTCATGACGGACAATATTTTGGACACAATGCTGACTCAAACACAAATCACGTGCAACATGTCCAATTGATTTGCCTGTCTAAATAATCTCTCTGACCACATTTATTATGTTATTGGGTGTGCGAGCTAACCGCTTTCTTCCAGAATGTGAGCCACCATGAGATTTGCTGATACTGTTCTGTTTATGAAGGCATTATTGGGTATTTATTTTCTTCACTTGATATTGAATGGTTGAGTGTCACATTCTTTGTTGAGAGGCTCAGCAGCTTTACGATAACTTCCATGCAAATGGTAAAGGTCGTTTGCGCTGTTCAAGAGAGAGTAGAGGTATTGTCAAGCATAACACAGAAATAATGATTTGGGTGTCTCAAAGGATTATTCACACGCACATTCACATGCCATGATGCGTGGTGAACAGCACACGGCCACTGTATTGTTTTATAAATACAAGTTATTATTATTTTTCACTGTATTGTTTTTTTTATACACGGTGTATAATCACATAGTTTAATAATTATTAAACTAATTGAATGTTCATATCTTTATATTTATTCATTTATTGTTTATTTTCAATAACGAAGATTGATAATCTCGTAATAATTTTATTAAATAAATTTCCATATAAACTGATTCATTTAAACAACAACACAAAATCTTATCAACTCTATATATAATTATATATAATTTTAATTTACATTTTTTAACACACACACACACACACACATATATATATATATAAAATTTTTATTTTCTAATTTTAATAAAAATTTTAATTCATTCTGAAACAAAGACAATTATTTCGTATTTTTATTCCTTTTATTTATTATCCTAATTTACTGCGGATAAGCCGCATTCTTGTATAAACTGTATTTCATTATTATTTCAAATTTAACATATTATTTCCATAACTTAAAAAATTAAAAAAAACAAAAACTTTCATGCTTCAAAATTCATTTTCATTCCCTAATTCTAAAGTACATATTCGTCTTACAGATCGAAACACCACTTTCCCTTTAGTCTTTATCAGTACTGTAATAGTCTAATTACTATCTGACACTATATATACTGCGAACCTGTACTGTTTGGTTAGCTATTCACCGGACAGCTTACCCAAGTAAATAAATAAGATAAATTATCATACTCTTGTAATATCTTCAGATGTGTGACATCTTCATTTTTTATTTTTGTTATGTATTGTGGTGTGTATCATGGTATTTTAATTTTTTATTTATCATTCCCTTTTCAAAAGAAAAAATAATTTATTCTAAAGTAAGAAATAAAAATAAGAATTAAAAAAGAATAAACTAGACAGCTTTCCCCCCTCATAATAAAATTATAATTATATTTAAATTAAAAAAAATTGAAATTTAAAAAATTCATTGATCATTAATAAATTAATCATCATAATTATTAAATAAGGATTTTGTTTTAAAAAGTTAATTTAGTTTTCAATGCAGTTTGGTAAAAAAAGGTTATTTTGTTAAATATCTGATTAATATTTGGCTTCGATTTTCTGGCTGTTATATTTATTCGATGTTCTCAAATATTTTTTTATACAACTGACTATAATTTTTACCATTCCTGCTATTAAAAAAATAATAGCAAAGAATAATTCAGAAAACTTATTTATATAGTGCTGCTAACTATTTATTCATTTACTTAAAATAATAATATTAATCCAACCAGTGGTAAATTTGATTAAAGCAACTATTATTTTTTAATGTCTAGAAAAACTAATTTTCTTTTCAAATGATCGAAACAACTTCTTTTTCTTCATCACTAATGATAGTATATTTATATAAAGATTCACAAAAACTGTTAGGAATCGTATATAGCCCTGTATCAGTTTTTCTGTGAATCTCGGTCTCATAAAAAATCCTTTTTCTTTCCTTTCAAACGGGTCTCTCGACAACCCTATTGAGCGTGTTTAAATTACATAATCACTGCTTGACTATATACTGTAGGTTTCATTTAAGAATATCAAATTACTATGTGCGCACTTCATCTACATGAATCAAAATGTTTGTAAGAACATTACTGCATCATTATATTTGCAGGAACATTTTAATTGGATACAATACCACTGTCACTGTGTTTGTGTGTCTCCAACTTTGGTTGCAGTATGTATATCAACACATACGCATAATCGCTGTCACTGCTTGCAGCACAGTTTCTTGTAGTGTCTGTGAATATTTATTTGTCGATATGTTTCGTGAAATTGAGTAGTGTGTGCCGTTCAGGTTATTTAATGATACTCTCAACTGCAACGATCACTGCTGATATTGTGTGTTTGGGGTAGTATGTATGTGTTTGTATGCATTTGAGGTAGATCTAAAAATTCTATACAATTAATTCTATACAGTAATTAACGCTATTGTCTACTGAAACGATAGATTTTTCATTACCATTTTGTTTGGATGTTTACCTTAAATTGTATTTGTAGCCTATATAAATTTAATATTGTGTTATTGTTAAATAAAGCCTACAGCAAGCAAATTTTATAATCATTTTTCTTGAGACCTTTCGATGACGATTTTATCGTCGAAATTAGTTGCCTTTTTTTATCCAAATGCGTGTTTTTCTTTTTAAAATAATCGGGTTGCAGCAGAGCACGCACAGCGTGATTACGAGGCTCCCATGCTGGTAATCTTGAGACTCTGGGTCGTGGGTTTGACATCTCACTCGGAAATGGAGGATAACCAAGTCCTCGTCCATGTTTCTCATTTTGAATGGGGATTTCATTCTGATCCGATCTTTATCGTTACTCGTGCTATTTGAAAAACAGAAATGGACTGACGATTTTCTAAGATTCACTAAACTTGTAACATCTTCCGATAACGGTTCATCAGACGAATTAGAGAGATTTGTTACTGGAAATTGTTGTTAGATTTGAATTTGAGTGAATATGAACGGTCTTAGTACGTTAAGATCGACGTTAATTTACTCAAAAACATCGTTTACTCTTTATTCATTAACCATTGACGCATTCTACCATACTTTTTCATTATATTTTTTTTGATTCCATCCACAAAATTCTTTCTACATAATTCTCTAGTCACAAATCAAAAATTTGATTTTTAAAAATATTTAAATTTAAAAGGATTTTTATTTTTGAACTGACAACATTTGAACACATTATTTTTATGAAAACTTCACAATAAAGATAAAAATCAAATTTTTCCGAGTAAATTAATCAAAAACGAAAATCGATTGATTCAACAAAAATAGAACAAAAAAGTATGTCATTAAATCACAGTAATAATCGGTCGCCCATTTCATTTTTTTTTATTAATTTCAATTGTCAAATTAATCAATCAGTCTTAAGTATGAGCCATCAGTATCTTCAATGTATATCTTGAATGTTGTTCTCCATTGTTCAAAATTCTTTGATTGCTGCTTTTCCCTGGGGGTTTAATCTTCACGTAATCAATTCGATTAACGATATATTTTTTTACTCTTTAATTTTAACAACTTTATTTTTATGAAAAATGTGTTAATTGCTATTAATTAAAATGTATAATTATTGATAAATTTTAAATATTTTTAATAATATTATTATTTAACATTACTTTATTAATAATTCAAATATTAGTTTTATCCAACATACTACATTATTTAAATTAGTACAGTCCGTCGAAATTTTTTTCGTACAATGAGTGAATTAAGGTTAATAAAATATTTAATATCACTTCACTAAATTAACAATGATCAATGTATAAGTAATATGTTAAAGCGAAGATAAACATTTGAAAATTTTAATTAATCAACATAAAAACAGAATGTTTATATAACAGTGGTATGCATTAAAAATTTTTTTTAGATGTCTAAAATATTTTATTTGTTCTAACACAAATCGAACACACTGATTTCAAATATGTACGTGAAATATTTTGATTTAATGTATCCAATTATTTTATTTCCTCTGCTATTCCTGTATTCCTGTCATGGCCTTGATCTGCCTTATAAAATGCTGCATTTTAAGATTTCGTTATACTACGTTATAAAAAAATGATTTATTTTACGTTGCTAATAAAAATTCACACCATATTTCGATGTTTTCTAGATATAACTCAAAAAATTATAAATTTACGAAAATATTTACTACATTTATCTAAATTATTTGAAAATTTGAATAGTTGTAACATTAAATAATCAAAGTGATGTATTTAAACAAATACATATGTTTATATGTTTTTATATTTAATACAACTTTATTTCAAGAACAACAGATATTTGAAATTTAGGTGTTCGAAAAAATTTGCTACATACCCAAAATATGATTTACAAAAAATTCAAATTCACAACATTCATTCTCAACATTCAAAACTAAACTAACATATTTGATACTGTTTATCATCCTTAAGCTCATCTCGACTCTGGCTCCAGGTGCTTCTTACGAACAAACTGTATCTTTCGAAATTGATGTCACAATTTTTTTGGATGCTCATCTTGTGCAATATCATCCACGTTCCGGTACGATCGCTCGATCTAATTATAGCCATATTTTTTGAATTAATTGATGGGATACAGCTTTTCTATTTGAAAATCATCGGGAAAACATGACTGCATCACTTGAGAGATGTTGTGGACACGGTCACTTGATTTCGAATTTGTGGGAACACGGTTCCGGCACATTTGATTGGAGACACGGCCCCGACATAAATTTGATTATTGTTTGCAGAGCCCCATCTTGGCCACCATTTTTGTAACGGAAACCGTGCCTCACTTATTTTTTACCATTCACAATGGTTCTTTTGAGTGGCCTTTCCAATCCTTTACAATCTCTCAGCTCCAGTGATTTTGTAATATTCATCATTGAATTACTCCATCGGTCATTTGATTATCTATTCGAATCTCTGATAATCTAAACTTTTGTTGTGATAATTATCTTTTTTTTGAAAACAAATTGTTATTCAATTGATAAAAAAAGTTTTCAAACGACAAATAGTTCTTTTAAATTGACGAAACTTTTCGATTGATAAATTGAAAAATTGTGTTGACGACAAAAAATAAAACGAAAAATCATAACAAACGTGAGAAAGAGATTTTTATTAATTGTTTTATTGAGAGAACATTTTTTATATACAATTTAATTGTCACTTTTTTTACACAAAATTGTTTTTCACATCAAATTACACAAAACTGCAATTGTTACATTTTTTATTTTACTTAATTATTTGATTTATTTAATTAATTATACAAGCTCATCCATTTAACTGGCAAAATGCAACAAAGAAATTTCCAATTTCTTGAATTGATTTCAAGGTCAACTGGATAAATTGTATCTCTAATTCAAATAGAAATACCATCACGAAACCATATGAAAGTGATGGTTTATTATTTAATTACTATATTCTTTAATAATAATATTTTTTGTATTTTAATTTATTTAATTCTTTACTTTAATTTAATTTACTTGCATTATATTCCGAACTGGCAAATGGTCGGTAAAACCGATTAATTTCCGCTCCAATTATCAATACTATTTTCATAAATATTACTACTTTTATCGAAATTATTTTTACAGTTATTATACATATTATCATTACAATTTACATTATTATATTTACAAGGATCCAGACTAATCTTTCTTCTTAATGTATGGCTCCAATCATCTCTTGATCTGATGAGCCTCATCGTTTTGGGTATCCAGTTTTTTTGTATACCATCTGCATCATCTAAGCCAGCCACTGTTCGTTTAACCGTTTGATTTCTTCTGTTATTATGTCACTTGTTTTAACCCGATTGAATCATTTGGTAATTTTTTCTGAAACACTGATAAGCCAAATACCTGGAAACTTACATGTTAAGCATTTCGAATTAGGGCAATCTCTTCTAATGTGTCCTTCACCTTTGCAGTCACAGCAAATCTTGATATTGTTCGGGCAATCACGGTGAATATTTACACATTTTTGGCAACCATAACATATTATCGAATTTCTAGCGTTTCCATCATATTGATTTCTAACTGGCCTCTGAGAATTGAAGTTTCTTGTTTCCAAGAATCTTCTTTGTTGATTTGATTGAGCCGGAAATGCCGCTTGCTCTTTGAGAACAGTGGCAAATGTCTTCTGTTGATGAATATTAGCAATCTCTCCCGCCTGTACTTCCTTCTTATTCGCGTCCATTTTTTCGATCACTGTTTTGATTGATGCTTGAGATTTGGCTTCCTCTATATAAAGTGGTTTTTTTTACTTCGATATCTTCTACACAATGAGTCAAAAAATATGCCATCAATTCTGGCTTGCTCTATTTGTGGTTGAAGATTCGATCAATCATCTTTTCAATTTTATTGAAATACATCATTGTTGGATCTATTCCTTTCCGATAATTAATGATCTCCTGCAAGTCCTGAATTAGGGATGATTGACTTTTAAATGTCTTCCGGAGTTTGTCTGCGAAACTGATAATTTTATTATCGACGTTTTCGTAGGTAATCAGCAATTCACAATGTAAAAAAGCTTTTACCACCATCGGACTGTATTGTTTCACTGATTTGTGCAACTTCGACAAATCTTTGACACTCTGCGATGAACTCCTCCACATCGTTTTTTCCGTCATAGGTCTGTGGCGCCAGGTTGTTTAGGATACTTGGCGTGGTCGCCATGTAAGAATTTTCCATTTCTAATAAAACAAAGTCTTAATATCAAAATTTATTCAAATTCAAAAATTGATCAATACTGATTATTTAAACAAATCAGGAACTTCATAAAATTAATCTAGATCATTATAATAATTTATAATATAAATATGAAATATGATTATTTACTATAAATATTAGTATAACAAATTAATTATCTTCACAAACCCATTTACACGAATAGCTTTGTAAGAAATGAAAAATCAACCATATTTCAAGGTATTCTGAAAAGAATACTAAATTAAAAAATATTAAATTAATAGCAGCAACCATGGCTCCAATTTCAAAATCAGTAATCAAGGATAAAGGAGTAAATAATGCTTCCATAGGTGCACTTACTTCCCTAAAGCGTTGATTGTATAAAACTTCAGTCTTGCCTTTCATTAGCACAAATAAACATACAGTCGTTTTAACCGCATTTTATAGTGTTCTGTCAATTAGTTGGATAACATCAGGATATCATCTAAATAAACCACAGCTTCTTTCCAATTGAGTGGTCCTAGAACTTTATTCATTATTTTTTGAAATGTGGCGGGTGCAGCAGCATTCGATTAAAACAATATTGGAAAGATTTAGTTGAAAAAGCTGTTTTTAACTTCGAATCATCACTGAGCTCCACTTGGTAAAATGCGTTACCAAGATCACTGGTACTAAAATACTTTGCTCCATATAAAATATCCATCATTTCTGTAGTAAGAGGAATAGGAAAAATTAGTCGTTCAGGGACTCTGTAATTTGTGTTGTCCCATTCTTCAATATTCGCAATTAATTCCTCGGCCATCTTATGGGATAGTTCTTTAAATCAAAATTAATTGTTTCTTTGACTTACCTTATGTTATTTATCACAAAAAAAGTATGTAGTTTTTCTTAAAAATCAACAAATTGTACACAAATTTAAATAAAATTTATTAACTACTTTAATGAAAACTAGTACATGAAGTTTAGTAAACAAAACATATTGATAACGACAGAACATCTTTGGTGCCTAGGTAATTAAATACGTTTAATAAATGTTGAATACCATAGAAATTTGCTAACATACAAACAACACAGCATTATAGAAAAAATACCGCTACAGCTTCACTACGCGAAGCAATGTATTTACATTGATGACTATGAACAGTTTGTAAATCCTACAGATTTTTGTTTCAATAATGTGCCTCTAACATGTTCGCAGTTGTCATGTGGAGAGATACCTTTTCTTATTTGTTCCTGGTGCAAATCACCACTTTTTAAAATCATTTTTACATTGATTATCATTTTTGTGATGACTTTAATGAATAAATAATAAATTCACCCTTTGTTTTTTTATCTTTTGACATAAAATTCAAAAAAAATTTTGAAACCTAAAAAGTCGAATATCCCGAGTTCTAGGCTTTAAGAGCAGGTGGTTCAAAGTGTATTATAATTATAATTATTCAGTTATAATTATTCAGCGCGGCGAGTTCTATATATGTACCAAATTTCATCGAAATCGGGATGTGCGGGTTTGGGAGGTTCCATAGTGAGTTAATTTCCTTTAATATATTTCGTTTTTCACATATTTATGGCAATTTTTCTCTTATCTTCACCAATCCTTCCTATACCAATATTTAAATTCAAATTATTAAAAAATAGTACTCATTCTAATCTTTAAAAATGTTAGTATAATTAACCCGGCATGAGTGAGGTGAGAAATTGTTACACCAGCTATAAGACGTGTATGAGAAAAAATTTATGTCCAGTTTTTGATACTATGATTGTGATCGACCCTCTCACTCTTATCTCTAGCTACTGAAATGACATGACTCGCATGACAACAGTAACATAAATAAATCTATGTTTAAAAACTTCACGGGTGTCACATACCTGATCTCACTCATACCGGGTTAAAGCAAAAGGTTATTTGGAAATAATGAAATTTTTTATTTGTTTTTACACTTGTAAATATTATGGCAATATGCTAAATGAATACGAAATTTAATTATTATGTAATTCGTTATAAATAAAATTATTGCAAAATAGAATGGACAGTGTAAATAATATATTAAAAATATAATAATCATATAAGAATCATCAATAAATTTAATACAAGTTATTATAATGTGATATAACCATACGGCTATCATAATAATTGCAACCGGGGGTAATTGTAGTCCATCCACGGTTTCTTGATACGATCATGGATCCACTGCGCTTATATGCATTTTTATTTGGGTATTCGTTATTGTATTTAGTCATATTGGTCGTCGGTGGAGAAACTGTTGACATGCCACCGGTGTGCTTTACGGTTCGAATGATTAAATTGTCGGTCTCGAATCTAACTTTACCTATCTGTCGCGGATGGGTGTGGTGTTCGCACGGATTGATCGATTTGGGAATCCAATCGCCCAATCCAATTTCCTACCCCATTATTTGGATCGATGGATCCGATGATTTGAAAACGAAAGAAAATGTTAACTTTTTATTTAAATAAATCTGATTCCAAAATTTCTCCAAGAGTATATTTTATTTAAAAACCACGCGTCCTTGTTCTGACTTAAACAATTCTGTTTTTTATCAATAATTTGTATTGTAATTTTAATATATTTATTTTATGTGTATATATTTATATAGTACTAATTTTTAATGATTTATTTTACGCAAATAACCACTACATGAGTTCAAGACTGCTCCTCATCGTGAGCTACAAGGGTTACCCTTGAGTCTCCACTTACCATCAGATGTAGTTTTTTGATCAGACAAAGATGATTTATTTGATGTGATGCTCGACCTTTGAAACGGACTCTTCAGTTTCCCAACATTCATTAATGACTTAAATTGTGTTGTAAAGTAAACCTTAAATTTTCGAATAAGTTTCCAAGAAACATTTCGTTCGACATTTCCATAATTGATAAAACATAAATTGCTTAATGTAGCATGAATATTAGAACATATAATTTTCACAAATGTAACTTTTACTATCAGACCCGGATTTCGAGTTATAAATTTCGGAAAATTATCAAAATATATTTTTTTAAAAGGATTATAGAAAATATTAATTTAATTATCAATATTGTAAGTATATTCATTGGAATTTTGAAACTTTAAAAAATATATAAAATTTGCTTTTTATCGATTTTCTATCCCAATTATAATATGAATCTTTATGTATATTTTAATTGTTGAAAGAGCGAGCAAGATTTCATGGTTTGTGGTTGGTGAAGTGTCTCGGTGCACGGAAATCTTTTTATTAATTTAAGCTACTGTATTTAATGTTTCGTGTAACTTAAATTCATTAATAAATGCATTTTTCTCAATAAAACACAAACGATTTCAAATGTCTTTCAAAATATATAAAAATTTTTTGATCACGTACACGTATTGTTTGTCTGCCAAAAATTTTTACAAAAGTTTTTACATGAAATAATTTAACAATTTTTGCAATGCCAATTTTCACCAACAAAATAATTCAATTAACATGAAACCAGTCACAAATTTCTTAAGCACTGTTATGTACAATTAACATAAACATTCATTTAACTCTGAAAACAACTGAGTTCCTTTCAAGGTCAATTTCTTAAATAATTTGCATTCACCCAGATAAAAGAATTTCAAATTTTATTTTTGTGAAAAAACTTTGAAATTTAAGTCTGTTTATTTATCTTTTTTTAATTTAATTTTTTAATTGATTATTATTTTGCAACACAAAAAGCACGAAATTCGATATGGCAACATCAGTTCCATGAATCACCCATACGTCGTTAACAGACGAATTATATCGCTGCTTCTGAGCGGGAGTTCATCTACGCAATAAAAACAACTTTGAATATCTCGTGAATATCCCACAAAATGAAGAATATAAAAATGACAGTGGGCCAAAACATTGAGACCAAACCTATAGAGATGCAGGTGGTTCCGCCTTACCGTGGGTGATCTCGAGATACCATTTAACGCGAACGTTCTCGTACAATGAAGAGTTGATCAACGAGAAGGAAATCAAGAATACATCGGTCTGTGAATACAGTAATCACCGACGTCCGTTGTTATCTTATCCGGTTGTGTCCTACAATCCGAGATTCACAGGAAATGCATTTGTTGTGTAACTAATCAACAGACAAGTCTTTTCAACTGCTCTACAACCCATTTTATAGGACTTTATCGATAATTTAACCCATTTATGAGTGGGAATAAATAATAATTCTAGTATTTGAAATGCGTCATTTAATTGAGAAAGTTAAATAAGATTAACAATTATCGGTTCGATGATTAAGATAAAATTATTATATGAAATATCATTGAATTATTTGATCCAAAACGAAGGAACGAGTCATTTATCAAAGCATCTTTATTCTAACACAGTAAATTGCCTTTACAAATCAACAAATCACCCTAATTCAAAACAATTTTCATGTAATACAAAATTATTTATTTTTTGTGAACAAAATCATATTTTGTCACACAAAACACAAATTCCAACATGAAAAATCAAATCAACAACATCAACCAATTTTTAAATCATAAAATCAAGTGCACAAAAAATTCACTTTGCTGTATACAAAATCAATTCTTCCTTTTTTTGTGATAATAATTTTTTAAATCTTTAAAGAAAATTTTTATTTTTATCATTTTTTAATCGTTTATTTTTTAATTAAAAATTCTATTAAAAATAGTATCAAATTCTATCAAAGCCAATAATTTGACACTTACAATTCCAGTCTTGTCGTGATTCTTCAATATCCACGGATATCAAATCAATATTCAGTACATGTAAATGAGAAATTAGAACGGATATTATGTTTCTAATAAGATAACGTATATTTTTGAATAGTATCATTGATAATATTGAAATAGTATCACCAAAAAAAATAATATTTTATTGAAGTAATACTGATAGAAGAGCTGGCGCAGCATCTCGGTTTTAGTGGGGGGACATCAGTTCGGTGAGAATAAAATATAGGGAATACCTTGTGTAAAACCCTTTACAAATTGTTTGGACTGAGAATTGTAAAAAAATTTTCTTTGTGCTGTTGATTCTCTTTAATTCTTTTACGTATGTTGATTTATTGCTTATCGGAATACCTATGCTGTTTTACTTGCAATTATGTTGATCCTTTTGTATTTTATTTTTTTTACATATCACCGTCAAAGTCAAAAGGGAGAAAAATGTTGACAGTATTTTTTAATTCTAATTTGATATTAATAATCCAATCGCGTTCGATTTCCCCTCTATGCATTTTCAATTTCACTGCATTCGAAAGTTTTTGTCAAAAATCAACCGATAATCTAATCTAAATTCTCTGTTCTCATATAATCATAACCACCAAAATAAATTTCATTTGGTAATGCCAAATTTATATTTCATCAATTAATTCAATTTACAAATACCACATTAATTCACTTCTAAACATTCATCATTTACAACATGCAGCGTCAAAAAAACAAATTCAATAAAACTTTCAATTCAACTTTTACATTCATACTGCTATCAAAAGTGATCGATTTAAACAACCTTCAAATATTATTTTTTATTTATTTACTTAAAAACCCGCCTTCAAAATCAAACTGGTTCAATCAAACAAAAAAACAGAATTTTTTTTAAATCAATTTCCCAAAACATAAAAAACAAAATATCCTGAATTCGATCGAACAAAAATTAATTTTATAATTTCGCCGCATTCAATAATAATTTTTTTTACAAACTAATAATTATTTCGATTCAATATTCGTTACAAAAAATTAATCGATTTTACAACCGTCGATTCCCACATACAAAAATTCTATTTTTTAACATATGTTTTTTTTGAGAAAAAAATTACTCGATTTAACAACAATCGATTAACGAACACACAAAAATTCAACTTTTTAACGATAGTTTGTTCGAGAAAAAAAATATTCGATTTAGTAGATTTGAAATGGAGTTCAAATGAGACATTTCAATTACGATTGAATTTTTGTGAGAATCTAGAGTAATGTTTGTTACCATATTATCACTCTCATCTGAAATAATTTGTGAATTTTTATCTGACTTGTAATAAAGTCAACCAGAAAATTTTCTATTAAAGTCTATGTTTGACTTGGATCGAAAATCTGATTTCCATTTTTTTAAAAGTTTTGATAATTTTATTACTCGCAAAACAGTTATCTAATAGTAAATTACTTTGTCTTGTAATCAATTTATATATCAATCGTTAATATTATAATCGGATGGAGAATGGTAAAAAAATATTCGTTTATCTGATGAGATTCTTGGTCGATTACGGAACGATTATAACGTGAAATATGTTGATATTCGAGTTACGATATAGGATTTTGGGGATGATTTCACACGTTAATTCGTGATTGTATTCGGATCTATCAAAAAGCAAATAGATGAGTTTTTTGGTTATTAGAATATCGATATCCAATTGTGGATTGTGTTCATCGAGTTCCGTAAGGATTTGTTCGAGTGCTTGTTTTCGTTGGAGTCGATTTTCGTCGTCTATTTGCATGAAAAGTCGAGAAGAAAATGTTGTCGAGTGGATTTTATTTTAATACTAAAGTTTTTGATGGTCAAATAAAACTAATAAAATTGATTTTTTAAAACCATCAATATTAATATATATAAACCTGTCTTCAAGCATCTAATACCCATGACCGAACAAAATTGTCTGCAAGAGCTTTTGGATTACCCCTTTTCGTAAATTAAAAGTGAGAGGAGTTTTTCCATCCGTTTATTAAGACAGTCTTATGATCTTTTAACGACTTGAATATTCTTATGTTCCCTGCTTGGAGGTATGGGGTTAAGCCACCGGGAATAACAATTAATTCGATGTTCATTTTTTTTCAATGGTTTTAATCGACAAGAATTCCAAACAATAGGGTTTCCTGGTCTTGTATCAAACTATGGAAAAATACGATCAATCCAGGATTAGTTTTGGTCCACCTATCCACTTTCTTGTGATGTGTACAAAATTGGATTACTTTTTCAACATATTTGTTGCCTTTCCTTTGTGAATGACCATTGGGACTCCTTTACGTCCATCCGCTAAAACTGATATTACTGTAGTAATTCTCATGGAAGCGAACCTGGTGGATTTAAGAACTACGTGGCACAGACTGGATAAATCATCGATTTTGTGTGCGCGAATCTTCAAAATAAATGACTGTTTCATGCATTAGTAATGTTCTTTTTAATGATAAAAGTGGCAGTCTACTTTGCAAATATATCATATATTCAACACCACGTCGAATGAACTCATCATCTGAAAGTGTAGTTAAATTTGTACTTTTCCGCAGATAAAATCCAAACCTATCCATAAATTTGGAAATCCAACAGCCACTTACCTGGAGATTAATATTATGCTCCTCTGCCAACATTCAAATAAGATCAACAATAAAAGTTCTTTCTGTTTCTGCTCTTTGTACTACTTGGATGTTTGATAATACATTATAATTGATGATCAATTAATAAATGCTGTTTTATCCATCTATTAGTTTTATAACTTTTGTGGCAGTTCTCCATGGGACATAATGAATGAATCACCACCTCTAGTGCGAGAGCGGGCGCAGCGTTTTCGTTGCTGCGGCACTCGGGATTTGGGGGGCAGACTCTGCGTCGTTGGGATAAACACATTACCACTTTCTTACCCAAAATCGGCACCAGTTTGCACGGCAGACTAGATTCACAATTACCATAAATAACTTTCAATTTTATATTTAACTTCAAGACAATAATCATAACTTTCTGTATTCGACATCATCACTCAACTTTCAAAATTCCTCTGAAATTTCCCCATCGAATGCGCTGACTCATCGATTGGATTTTTGAATTTATCAACAACTTGAGCCAAAGCATTCTTATTCCATGGATTGCACGATAAACACGGAAAGGCTCTCAAATAATCAGGCGTCAATTCGCGCACTGTCAAACCGTAGTAATCAGAATCGCCGCAATTTTTATCGAATTTTGATATTTGTCAAGAAAACGTTTCAATCACCCAACAGCCGGAACACGTGACGACCTCATGCAAATCAAATCTGTTTTTGACAAGAATTATTAGAATAAATGAACGATTATGTTATTTAAATGTTTCTTTAATAAATCGCGACCAATATGAAATCAACTCTTCAATAGAACCGGAGCTTTAACGACATAAACTAGAAAAATGATATTCATTTGGCTTAGACAAAAATTTCCTTTTTCATTTCAAAATAAGAATTCGTCGATTTTCAAGATTTTATTTCTTGAACCAAATACATAAAAAATTGGCAATCATGAAAAAATCGACATTGCGCACGAAAAATTACTTTTAAATTTGCCAAAGCAAATACAAAACAAAATGATCGATTTCTTTTCTTATTGACAAAAACACAAAAAAATAAATGGCGACTCTCAAATTAAACAAAACTTTGGCCGAAAAAAAAATATTATTTAATCAATTTAAACAATTATTAATTATTTAATCAATAATTATATTGTTCCTATTCAGGGCCTAAGTATTCTTTACAAATCGAAATCCGCTGATTTTAGTGGCATTGGAAAAACCTACAAGCTAATTTCCCCATTGTTTTTCTGTGCCGCATCCAACCGGATCATTATCCATTTGTCGGATTTTCTAGTTTAGCCGGAACTAGAAATTCGTCTCACTTGGCACTCTTGCCGAAGAATTTCCATCAAACTACCGCACCTAAACCACTTACTTTGCTAGTTCACCCGACTAATGTTTAGTAACAGACTAAACAGGGAAATCAGTGTTTGTACAACTAATTTCCTATGATAATTTCGGTTCACTCATTTCGACTTTGCCATAAAGATACTTATTGTTGCCAAATGATTTGTCAATTATTCTATCTTATCGTTTATTCTATCAAATTACAGATAAACATTGGAAATATTGATTTTATGTCGAACCAAATGTATTGAAATTGAGGTTTGGGTTCACTTTTGTCAACCGGAAATTGTTATCTAAATAAAAGAACTCGGACTATCTTCAATATCAATGCAAATACAATACAAATAAATAAATTTTAATACAAATAAAATATATTTGGAGATGAAAGAAAAAATAAGGATGTAAAGGGTATTTACAATATTGAATTGTATTGTATTGTACAATACAATATTGTGTACATTGACATTATTGCGATTGCCAAATATTTAGGTATAACCTTATTTTGACCAGTTCTCATCAAATTGATTAATTTGTCAATGTAAGGTAAAGTAAATCCAACATTTTGTCAAGGCAGTGACCAATATATTCCATAAAAGAGCCTGTAAAAAGGAGCAGTTTCATGAATATTAATAAAATAAAAACATGTTGCGTTAATATGGGAAAATTTATTAAACATTATTCGAAATGCATTTATCAAAAGAAAAAGGATCAAATCATTTTATATTAATCAAAAATGCATAACAACAATAAAGCGCTATCGGAAACGTTCGGTTTAGTAGCAATTCCTGGTTTGCAATTTACAGTTGCTCTGTAAATATGAAATAAAGGATTACTGGTATAAATGCATTTAAATATAATTTATGGCATAAAATACTGAATCAAAATTTAAATATGTATTACATACATTGGTTTTATATATTGGTATATGTATTGATTTTCAGTTACATACAATTATCTTATCGTTCTATCAAGAATATCACATTATTAATTAGATTAATTTGACAGTGAGAATTTAAAAAAATAATTTCAACCGCCTCGGAAAAAACTGTAAACTCAAAGCAACTCTAAAACTTTTTTCTAATTCTTCCGCATAACTTTTGCGAAAAAAACCAGTTACATAATTTTTTTTATCCGAATACGATTTAACCTTAATAAATAGCATTCAAGGTCATTTTACGCAGATAAAATAAAATTTCTTTAATTTAGCTTACACATTGTTTAACAATATTAAATGATAAATATAAAAAATAACAAAAGTACTTTTAAAGTTTAATAAATTCTGGTAAACTATTTTTCGGATCCTATATTTAATTGGTTTTCAAATCTATTTTATTTACTAATTTTATTATTTAAAATTGAATTTGTTGTTTAAATCTATTTAATTACAAGTTTCATTATTTCAAATTTTATCTAAAACATTTATTTTTAGGTATTATTAACATTGAAACTTTATACCACATTTTATCGTCTTTACTTAATTTACAAAAAAATTGTATTTTCACTTTTGTAATTTAATATTAATTTTAAATGTTTTTTTATCTTGAATTCTAAAATTTTAAAGAGACATCAAAAATCCTCACATTAATAAATCAATAAAAAGTTCATTTTTAAGAATCTCATAACTTTCTATGTTTAAATTTGTATTTTGATTTATAACAAAAAATAGATTTATTTATTACTGATTATGAACAGGTCTCGCCCTATCATCAGCCCGACCAAACCTTCTGCAAACGTTGTCCGCCAAATATGTGTAAGGGTGCCATTGTAAGAGAAATATTGGTAGATCGGGCAGACTGCACATTTACTTGTTTTATTGGAGACGGTCGGGGAGATCTCTGTGGCTGTTGTAACCTTTATCGACCGGGAGGAGGACGCGCAGTTGCATTCGTTAGGAGAGAATTTCCTCTTGAACAGTCGATATCAGAAATTAAGAAAAACTTTGTCGACGTTGTTTTGTGGCGAAATGGATTCGATATAATTGATTTTCTCCAATCAAATGGATTTTAATATCGGACCGAAGACTGATGTCTCTTTCTACCTTACTTTTATTCTTTTGCTCTCAATCTCTTTTGATGTTTTAAATTTTATTTCAAATAAGAACGATTTTAATTAAAATAAATCGTTTTCTATTGATTTTGTGCTAAGTTCTAAGGGTTATTTTAACGATGTTTTATTTTCAACATTCTTAAACAACGTTTTACAAATTTTTACACTAATTTTCATTAGCTATTGTATATAGATATAAAAAGTTGATAGTCAAAAGATCAATACAAAGTCATAGATATATACTGGACGTTTCTGTCCATTAAAGTTTCCATACATTACCAATTTATCAATATTGACTCAACACTAGAGTTTGCATCGTTTTTATCACTTCTTCCCATCGGCATGAGGATGTTTAGATACTCTCCTCCAAAGAAGTTAATTACTTCAAATTAGGGTATTAGACCTTATTTTCTCGATTTTTTTCATGTTATAATTTATTATTGTGCGTTGTGCAGCTTTGTCAAGAAATTTATATCTTCTTTCTATCGGTGTATAAGGGTGATCAATGAACTTTAAAAAGGAAAGTAAAACGCAACGCTTTTATTATAAAAATGTATTTAATATTCACACTGATTTACAAACTGGTTCACAAATTAAGTTAAAACTTAGTTGCTCAAGATTTTATAATGTTGGGTAGTTGGAGAAGTAAGATTTACTTGCCAAAATAATATTTTTAAAAAATATATAAAAAATATATTAAGAGAAGTATATAATTAATATTCAATTTAGTTTCGCTTGAATACGATTTCTGATATTTTCTGTTTCTATTTTCTAAGACGATTTTTTGTTATTTTATGTCTCCTTTTATATATTAATATCATGCTTTCGTGGGTGATAAATCGATTGTACCTTGTCGATTCTTATTCACGATTTTTTGCAGGTTGGATAAACAATTTTACCCGATATCTAAATTTAACCTGTCGTATGTTGGGTAAACAATTTCGCCTAATATCAAAATATATGCACCTTTAAAATTAATTAACTGTGTCCTTTAAATTAATTAATATAATAATGTTTTCTTTCTGTCGAAATCTTTTTTCTTTTTCTCTTTTTAATTTAATTCTCCTTTATTTATTTCTAAAATAACTCACTTATTTTCTTGTTGTAAATATTCTTCTATCCAATCAAGACTATTTATCTTTCTATCTATTTTTAATTTAATTATTTATATATAATTTATATTTAATATGGTAAATAGATAAATAATATCTTATTATATCTATTAATTAAAACAATTTAATTTATAAAATTTTAATTTTTATACTCTATACTCAACACTTCAACAACAGCGTGCTGGAACAATTGATTCATCTTAAAATGTTTGCTTATGTTATCTATCTGATATATTCACTGAGTTAAGTATTAGAAATATACTATAGATGAGATGTATCACTGCTTTGGATACACATGATCACACCAAATCATTCCGTGGGACATTGTAACTTCTAACTGGAAGTGTTAAGAGGAATCATATTTTAATTTTTCAAACCTGCAGGAAAATTCTGACACCAGATTTGATCATGAAAATTTTGAAATCATAAAGCGTATTTGTCAGTTGGATGAAAGTTTTTTTCAGACTCATGCATGAGAAGATTAGTTGTCCTTTCCTCTTTCCAGAAAATTAATATTTATTTATGTGAGAAGTGGTAGCAAGATCAATATCAGAATTCATTTTTAACACCAAAATTTATTAATATGACAACTCCTAATTTTCAAACAAATTTCCGTTAATTAAAATTTTCAAATCGCCTCATAAATTTTATTTTACTTTTCATTTGTAAAAAACATTTAAAACTTTAAAAATAATTTATTATATTCTATAACTTATTTTTAACTTTTTTCTATATAAAATTTTTATTATTTATTAAAATGTATTTTTAAAAATTATATGATATATAATTAATTTATTCCATTAAATAAAATCCAATGAATGTGTAAAAACTTTAAAAATAATTTATGATATTCGATAACATATTTTTGAACTTTTCTTTTTAATTAAAACTTTTATTATTTTTAGAATGCTTTTAAAAATTTTATTACCTATAAATTAATTTATTTCATTTAAATAAGATGCAATCAACTTATATAATTTTTAAAATATTTATTATTATGTACTTTTTAAAAAAATATTCTAAACACAATAAAACTAATTTTTCACATTTATATAACATCTAATTTTAAAATTAATTTGTAGAAAACTATTTAATTTTGTAAAAAACTTTTGTAGCAGCTTGATATATAAATTTACGCAAAAAACTTTTATTAATTGTATTATTTCTTTTTTTATTTTAAAATTGTCAACTGAAATATATCAACTTAAATTTTTTTTGATTTTAAACTCTGTTTTTATTTAATTTTTGCAAAATTTTTAAATTAAAGTATTAACTTATTCAGCGAATCGAAAATTTACACTAATCCTTCATAATTTATATTTAAAATTTAAATACCGAATGGTACATGTTTAAATAAATAAATTTTTATTTTATTATAAATTTATTTAAAAATTGGTATTTATAAATTTATATTTCAAAAATAATTTTAGTATTAAAGAATTAATAATAAAAATCAACGAATTTTCAAATGCATTTATTAAATTTATTTTAACGCATTTGACGTGATACCTAAATATGAAAAGAGGAACATAATGACTGATCAATTATTTACATCAAGGAAAATATACAATGCATAAAAGAACGTAATGCTTAATTGTTCATTTACAGTCACTATGAATCTTGCACACAAACTTTGTACACTTGGACTATTTGATCCGTACCTGAGTGCTTGGGTTACATTTGTAACAATAACCTTGTTGATTGCTTCTTTCTTTCGACAAAACAGTAGTCTCTTTACTGTCAAAACCTTGGTTTTGAAGAATTTGTCGGATTGGTAACCTTATGTGAGGAATAAAAGCAAGTCTGGATATGTGATAAAGTCGCAAATTTTGTGAGAGTTCCAAAAGAAAAAAATCATCTATGGAATATTTCATAGTGAGTTTCACCCGATGAATGTTTAGTAGCAGTCTAAACATGGAATCAACATTTGTTCAGCAAATCGCATGTTGATGATTTCAGTTGACACATTTTAATGGTACGGAAATATAATTCCTGATTTGGAACTCCGGAAAATAATCTATTTATTTCGTACCATTAATACCAAAAATCATGAAACAACATTATGTTAATCATACTAAATAATAAATTTTCCTGATTATTTTGTGCTTATTAATTTATTTAGTTAATGGAAGATAGAGATCCACTCACTCTCATTTTCCATTACAATTGGTGTCATTGTTGATTACTTTTATTTATTGTAAAAATAAAGAATTCGACAAATTAGCTAATTCATTATTTTTACAAATTGGTGTCAGAACAAAATGAAACACGCCTCACAACATTCACATACATCAAACCTCAAAACAAACAACAATTTCACGCAAAGTCATTATATGTCTTCAATCAGACATAATAACTTTTTTTCCTCGTGCAGTGGAAACAACTGCTTTTACCCATTAAAAATGTGATTGGAAATGATCTCTGGCGATAGTCATTGACAACTTTGATTTGGATTTAATTCAATTGATTTTTTAATTTTTTAAATCCATAATTTAATATATATATATATATATATATATATATATATATATATATATTAGGTGTACAAGTATGAAATGCCGGATTTCAGAAAACGGATTGTGCACAATGCAAAAAGTAGGTCAATGGTTAGGCAATGATGTCATAATATTGAGTAATTATGTAGTGTCTCATACGTAACTCATAAATTGATAATGCGT
>MQRK01131879.1:0-10456 GCA_001938485.1 Girardia tigrina | reverse complement strand
CACTCAAACTGTCATCCATGTAGTTTTAAGAGATACTTTGTAAAGATTCACAGGAATTATGTGTTGGGGAATGTGTTTGTGTTCTTTTAATTTGTTTTTATTTTTACAAATAAAATTTTTTGAGTAATAATAGAATATTATTATTATTATTACTTTTTAGAAGGCAATTTTCTAATTTTAGAAGTCAATTTTTTAAGTCAGTAAAACTTTATGTAATTATTTAATACCTGAAAAGTCAATAAAATTAATAAAAGTAAATTTTTTATAGATTTTAGGTCAATTTTTCAAAGACTTTAAGTCAATAATCTAGGGGCCCTGATCATTACCTTGCTAATTTTGTTTTTATTTTATGTTTTTTTTGTTTTTATTTCTTTTTATGGTATCATTTTACAGGTCTGCTTCTCTGACAAGACCAATTTTTTTAAATTTCGGTGGATAAATGCTGCTTCGTTCAATGATACCCAGGAGATCAGCTCCTCCAGGAGGGCCTTATAGAAAAGGTCAAACATCCCATAAGTTTCATGGTGTGGCCTGTGATCTCATCAAGGGGCTGTAGACCTCTACACATTGTGGTAGGGACGATGAGAAAAGACCAATACCAGGGATGGCTTGAAGAATGGTTCCCAAATGAGGAAGATCATATCTTTTTGCTTGATTCAGCACCTTGACGCAAAGCCAGAAGTGCCACTGCATTTCTAGATGAAAAATGTTTTAAAGTATTACCCTAAGTATTATTCACCGGATATGAACTCCATTTAACACATGTAGGGAATCACAAAGGGGTATTAGCTGAAGAAGACATAACAACCAAGCAACAGCTAATAGAATCCATTAACAGAGTGTGAAATCATACCCCAAATCTCCGAGATACTGCTAAAGTCTGAATAGAAAGTATATCACGACGTGTAAAAGCCGTAATTCGAGAAAGAGCGGTATTCAAAAATATTAGTTTTCCTATTAAAATTGTATCAATCGTTTTCATATCACTTTTCACACTTTATTTGGAATATTTTTCATTTGATATTTGGCTTTCGTATTTCCTAGAAAACACTTTGCCAACTAAAAAATCCCACAAGACTTAAAACGTTTTGTTTACTCAAAAAATTCATTCAAATTTAAAATTTCAAAAAAATAAGTGTCCATAATAAGTTGACAACCCACTGTACATTTAAAAAATACTTCAAAATTGAATACAAAACCATCAATTGTAAATGTTATTTTGTGTCTAAGTCTTGATTTTTGTGTCAGTATTAAATAGTTATTTTCTGGTATAGAAAATTTGTTATCCTGGTACCATTTTCCTGTTTAAGTTTTGTCATGCCGACTTTTTAGAACTTCTAGAATTTGTTATTAATGAAAGAGAATATTTAAACAAAACTATTATCTCGATAAATGAAATTTTTCTTGTCGGTTTGATAATCATAAAATAGGAATTTAAAATTTAAATTAATAATTTTTATTTGAAAGAAAAATTTTTAGATCCATTTTTGGAGCACAGACTTATCTGTGGCTGTCCAATCGACACTATGAGCACCTGTCGTTATACATCAACCGATCGGCGACTTCAAATTTCTCAAAAAAAATAATCCTTCCAACTTTGTGAAAGCAAACTTCGTTCACCAAATACCAGATCGTCAAAGTCGCGACGACACTGAAAACACCCGCCGTTGCCCGTCAACCGGTCAGCTGCCATAAAGTTGTCTGACCTCCCAACCTTCATTCACCTTAAGAAAAGAAAGGAAGAGGAAAAACTTTTTTCTCGCCGAAAAAAAACTTTAAACAAATAACTTTTATTGAAAATATAAATTTGTGTTACAAAACCGTCAATTAATACAAAATTCGCGAGCAAAATAAATGCTAATCAACAAACGAACCACACGAATTGGACTTCCATCAAAACACTAAACAACACACTCTTTATCTCGTCATGATCGAAGTCCTGACAAAAAAACGCCAGAGATAACACACAGAGACCTCCACCATAATAAGATTCTCGATCACTACATGATAGAAGCCTTCAAACAACAAAAACAAATTAATCACAACAAAAGAGACCTCACATTTGGGATCAATTTCAATTTTTAAGGGTAAATTATTTTGTCCATGAATTGATAGATCAATTAATTTAATCTAACATTCATTGGATCAATTAATTATATATTTGTATTTTTTTATTTTATTTATATATTTTTTTCTTTTTAGATCTCTCAGGACTTTCCGTCAACCTCAGTGCCCGCTATGATCCCAACACCATTAATCTTAACATGTTATCTAACTTAACTTTCAATTGGAAATAGATTTTACACTCCCGCTTTAAGTCAACAAAGGATTATTCAATGTAGTATTCGTAAATTGTGTAAATATTGTTTTAATGTGCATGTATAAGCTTAGTTTTGCATGAACTAATGATAAAAGATATCCCAAGTGGTTTTGTCTTTACGCACTATCTTCAATCACATCACAATTTCTCAAATCAATCAAATCATTTGAAGGTAAAAATTTAGATATGTTATGTCGTGATCATAATAACAGTAATAATAAATTAATATTCGTAGTTATAATAAGCACGATGATGATGAGTTAATATTTATTGTCCAAATAATAACAATTAGGAAATAAATTTAATTTTTTATTGATTGGTTATTGTTACTTAATTGCTCTTTTTTAATTTTCCTGAACAATAAAACAATTTTAACTTGAATAAGGAATTAAATAACGTGACATAACAAAGAAAAATAATCATGCTACACAACAGTCTTGTTTGAAAAACTTACGACGAAAAAAGTTTCGTGGAAGCTATTCAGATTCTTTTTCAACTACAACATCTGAAATAATACAAGCAATAGCATGAAGGAAAAGTGTTGAAAATTGAAAATACCCTATATTAAACTTTCTGGAGGGTAAATCTTGATAGTTTTAATGCATTTCAAAAGAAGACTTTAAAACTGGTCGAATTATTGGATGAATATCTCTAGGATATTCACAAACCTATTAAAGGATCCAGTATCAACAGGATGGACAAGCAGTTTATATTGATTTTGATAAGGGGCTTACCGTGCTATATTAGGGTAAATGCAAATCGTAGCAAGGATGCTTTGCTGAATGTGCTTACGCTGGACAAGAATATCGACAAAGAGCATATCTTGTGAAAAGAGAGGAAAAAGAGAGGTGAAAGAGTTATATTTGTGACTAGATCGGGATAAAGGTAACAAGGCATTACTTAATTTTATTTTTATGGTTTACTGATACGTCTTTACTGAGCTAAAGCAAAAAATAAAATAACATAAAATATTTATTTGTCATAGTCTAGTAAATCTCAAAATAACTACTGTTGTGTCATACACATTTTTCCCAACAATCATGAAGTTTCTTGGTAAAATATAAACTATTGGCAAAAATTGAATTGTCAAAAAAATGATCATCACCTTTGTCGTTTTCAACTTTTCTCGGTTCAATAAATTCTGACTCATCACTAGGTCGATTTATTTTGACTCTAAAAATGTAAAAAATTTACCTTATTTTTTGACTTTATAGATCTTATTTAACCGTATTTAGACATAAACATTTCGAATGAAAATGAACAAAACAATTATTGAATTTATTTATTATACATTGCTATTATGCAAAAGTCAACGTTTTTAGATTCCTATCTTTAGCAAGTAATTTACCGAGAAGAGAGAAACTTCTCTATACACAAGGAGATGTTGGCTGACACTTCAACAACAGTACATAATCATCCGGAGAAACTGTGCCTGACTCCATTTTGAAAAGTCTAACAATATCGTTCTTTTGCAAACGATTTTCTATGTACTCCTTAATTTTGACGGGACCATTGCAAAACTGAGAGCTTTTATCTGTGAGTAGTGATTTTTGATTTTGCAGATTGAAAATTCAGCAAATATAATCAAATCATTAATTTGAAGATAAATTTAACATATTTCAGCCAGATTTTGAGCAAGATTAGGAGATTGAAAAGATTCTTTTGATTTAACAACTATGATGCTATCTCTATCAACAGATAAAACAATCCTTTTTACTGCTGGTAGATTTTGTGAATAGTAATGGGCTACTGATAGCAGGATGGTCATCTTGTAACTACTAGGTGGACTTAACTACTAGACATAATTACTAGGTAACTACTCTGGTGGACTTCCAATATTAGTGAACCATTGCTTTCTACCTTTATTTTTAATAGTAAGTGTTTTACTGCTTGATATGAGATTGTCAACGTCTTTATAATATGATTTGATCATAAGAGGACAATTAAGGAGTAATGAGCTAAACAACTAATATGAAAGGTATTTAGGTGCATGATTTTGATAGTTTCACCGGCTTCGGTCATTATATTATTAATATATTTTTAATTATATTTTTGTTTACACTTATTGGTTATCATGCTGAGGCGATATCTTTTTAACCAGGCTAGTTACAATTTTGAATATGAAATCATCATCAAATCTTAGTATGACATCTTTTTAACTGGTTAGATTAGCTGTGAATAAACAAAAGTGAACAAAATACATCGATCAGATCATGCTACCAGATCTCGGTTATGATCGGTTGTTTGATTTTGGTGACTAAAACATTCAAACGACCACCCGTAGGGTTTTCATTTTACCAAACATTATCCAATTTACAAAAACCAAACACTCAGTGCAATTTGATTATAATTTTATTGGTATTTTTTTGATAATCCGAAGATAATACCTTTCACATGTCAAATGCCAGCATATCTTATAAAATAACCAAGACTAGGATGTCTTCTCTCTAAACTAGAGTTCACCAATATTTCAAGACGGAAGAGCCAAAAGTTATAAGTGACTAATTTTTCAGATTAAAAAAAACCACTAAATAATTTTGTTTTAATAATATATATATATATATATATATATATATATATATAAAATAAATGACTTAAGAAATAGTAGTTATTCATATGAAAAGTATAAAAATTTTTAACACAAAACATATTTCTGCCAGAATAATAAAACATTTAATTTACATTTATGGAATTGTAGAGGCGCAACCTTACATTGAAAAAGCCACAGATTGCCGACCCCTGCTCTAAACTATCAACCTAAATGAAAAACTCAAATATGCTGATATCTCCAAATAATTCCTCTCCACCATCGAAATTTCTTTACATTCTCGATTGTTTTATTGTCGTGTTAGCTTGTTGCCAATTGATAATAAAATTTTTTTCAAGGGATTTATTTCTTTTATTGATTTTTATTTATCATCAAAAAAATTATTTATTCGAAAAAATTTTCTTCAAATCTTATTATATTGTCGTACAGACCTTTAAACCTCATCGTCTAACTGGAGTAGAGGGATTCTAAATCTGCCATAACTTAACCCAATATCATATTGTTTTGCTGGTGATCTAGGTATCTTTTGCAAGGAGCTTTAGGTATCTGTTAAGCGAGTTATCCAGAACCGCGATGAGGACGTATCGAGAAGGTAAAAATATGCAATCATACAAATACATTCTTCTAGTCCATAAAAAATAAAAACTTAAACATCTCATATTTTATGAATATGGGTTGGTTTATCGTAAATTAAGCCTGAATTTGAATCACTGATGCCAAAGACGCTCATAAATCTTTAATGTCTGTGTATTAAGAATCAGGATGCAAATATTAACATTAATTACATGTTATTAATAAAGTTGAGGAACAAAATTTAAGGCAGATTTGTGGCTTCAGAAAACAACCTATTATAATTAATTTTCCGAAAAATAAAAACATAATGTGTATTTTGATAGTTATAAACTTAAACTTTATAATCAATTTTTTATTAATTTAAAATTTTTAGAAATTCTATCGATTATCTGATTATTTAAAAAAATCTCAATTCAACGATTTTCATAAAATAATTTTTTTATTAAAATGACATTTTTTTTCACGTGAAAAAAATTAATTAAAAAAAAGTTAAAATAATGTCTGTAAATAATGGATGAATGTTAATTAATTGAAGACATCAATTTGCTTTAAGAAACAAAATTCTTTTTGAAAATTAAAAATTGTTCAAATAAACTAATTTATAAATTGTTATAATAATCGAAAATTTAAATTTCCCTCAATTTCAATGGCCAATCAAATCGTTGTCGATCCCACTGATCTCGAAGCCGAACGATTCCATTTAATCGCCGATTATCTCGATAAATTGCGACAAAATGTCGACAGATTTTCCGACAATGGTCTGAAAGAAGATTCTCTGTCTCACTTAACGAACCTCGAGAGTAATTATAAAAATAATAGTTGTAAAATTTGATTACGAATCATTTTTTCAGATCTCATTCTACAAAATCCCGATTGGGTGTACAATCGGGGTTTACCGGGTGTTAAAATGGGAATATTCGGTTCGTTTAAGAGCGGCTGGAAGAAGATCTTGAAGATATTTCTTGGACACCACGAGAACATTTACGATGAAAGTAAGTCAGATCATTTGACCGAAATGTCCTTTGTCCTCCACTGTCTCTGTGCTTATTCTCATTTTTGACTGTCATCGAGGATTATATTGATACACACAGCACAGTGAAATCTATACACAAGCGACAGCAATATGCACTAAAGTACCGCACTCGCCGACACTTCACCAATGAATTATCGGATTACAACGAATTTATTCCCTAATTTTTCTAAAAAAATTACGTAAAATGCACTAAACGCGATCGATTTCATTCTCACAAACCGACCGCTGGCACCAGGAATTCTCTCCCGGACAATCAGCGAACAGATATTGCCGATTTCCCGAGAAAAAAACGTCGATTCCTGAGATTATTTTTGTCGTTATATGAATGGAAAACAAAAATTACAGAACTAAACGTTTAATTTGGTTAACTGGAACTTCTTCAAAAACGATTTCTTCCAATGATCAATAATTCTTCCGATGCGCTTTTGTTCTGAAAATATCTTTTTTTGAAAAGTGCATTGAAAATCAATAAAAAATAACAGATCATTTTTTTAACCTTAACCGGACAGAAGAGTGTTTTGGACTCATTTTTTTATTAACCGTACGTAAATCAAAATAAAAATACTAATTCAAATTTTATTTGGATGAATAAAATTGTTAATTAATTAATAAAAAATGAAATAATTAAATATTAATTGA
Organism: Girardia tigrina; assembly: GCA_001938485.1. Classification (NCBI taxonomy): domain Eukaryota; kingdom Metazoa; phylum Platyhelminthes; order Tricladida; family Dugesiidae; genus Girardia; species Girardia tigrina. Next base: position 3,343 of record MQRK01131879.1, on the reverse strand, counting down.
TTGAAATTCAATCAAATGAAATTTAATCATTTATTTGTTAAATAATTTATTCATTCAATAATTAATTTATTCTTTACTTTATTTACTTTTTATTCATTTATGTAATAATTGATTTATTGATTCGCTAATTTATTTATTCAATGAATGAACTAATTTAAGAATGAATAAATACATTAGTAAAGTAAAGAATAAATTATTTAATAAATAAATGATTAAATAAAAGAATAACTGTATAATTAAATAAATAATATTAAATAATTAAAAATAAAAAAATAAAGTAATTAAATAAATAATTAATCTTAAAAAATTAAATAAATCTACATAGATTAAATTTGATTTGATTGAATTTCAATCAATTAATAATTAATTATTTCATTTTTTATTAATTAATTAACAATTTTATTCATCCATTCCGCCAGTTATTCCCATAAAAAAACCATAATTCGAAACGAAATTACATAATCTACACAGATTACGTAATATGTGGGGGCAGTATAACATTCGTGAGTCTTTCTTCCACTGTTTATTTCTTTGCTTTGCATTGTGATTTTCGCGTGATGTGTGCCTTTTTTTATTTGTCTGTGATTTTTTGTTTTTCTTATTTTTTTGTTTGTTGGTCCTTTATTTTGCGCCAAGAGATATCGTCTTTATTAATTGGACAGCAAAAATAGTAATTGTCTTCGGTGCACGTTTCATTTCCATCCATTCATGTTTCTCATTGATAACAGGACGCTCAAATATCATCACAGTGATGTCTTTCAATAAGCCTACTGAACCTCGTAACATAAAATTACGTAAAATGCACTAAACGCGATCAATTTCATTCTCACAAACCGACCGCTGGCACCAGGAATTCTCTCCCGGACAATCAGCGAACAGATGTTGCCGATTTCCCGAGAAAAAAACGTCGATTCCTGAGATTATTTTTGTCGTTATATGAATGGAAAACAAAAATTACAGAACTAAACGTTTAATTTGGTTCACTGGAACTTCTTCAGAAACGATTTCTTCCAATGATCAATAATTCTTCCGATGCGCTTTTGTTTGAGTGAATTTATGAGCACTTTTATCACTAATATAAATCTGAAAACTTTCGATACTTTGTAAACTTCTTGGAGTTCGGACTTTGGATCATTTAATTCATCACTAATGTAGTTCATTTTTGATCCAACTTTTTTTATTTCGCGCCAAGAGATATCGTCTTTATTAATATCAATCATAATTGGACAACAAAAATAGTTATCGTCTTCTGTGCACGTTTTCATTTCCATCCATTCATGTTTCTCATTGATAATAGGACGCTCAAATATCATCACATTGATGTCTTTCAATAAGCCTACTGAATCTCGTAACATAAAATTACGTTTGATCTGATCATCTTGCATTTCAAAGACGGTCAAAACAGAATTTTTCAGGGCCGAAAAAAAAACAACTTAATCTTATCAATAACACAGACTCACTCAGACGAATACAAATCATAAACAAAAAAATACAAAGATTTACACCACTACACGAAATAAAAGACCAACAAACAAAAAAAATAAGAAAAACAAAAAATCGCATGGGAGACAGGCAAATAAAAAAAAGGCACACATCACGCGAAAATCACAATGCAAAGCAAAGAAATAAACAGTGGAAGAAAGACTCACATTACATATACATTCAATTTTCAGCTTAAGAGTCCTTCGGACTCTTCTATCTGTTTATGTTACAAAAACATTCTGTCCGGTTAAAGGTTAATTAAGCTTCAGATAAATGCTTTGAATGCACTTTCTTTATGATTGTACAACATATAAATACATAAATTTATAAACAAATCAATGAGGTCCATTTAATTATCACATGAATTATTATCCATTTGATAATGAATCCATGTCTAAAAATGAAAGAAAAATAAAATTTAACCAATCAAAATGTTAATTTAAAAAACATACTCAAATGTCCATTTGATAATAAAATGGGTATGCGGAACTAATTTCGTTAGTGGACTAATTTCACTAATGCTGATATTATTTTGGTTATTATTAATGAAACCCGAGATTGTAGAAAAAATTAATTAATTAAAAATTGTAAAAAATTAAAGTAAAATTGTGGAAATAGGTAAGTTAATTAAAAATTGTAAAATGTAAATAAAAATGATAACATAAATGTAAAAAAACTTGTAAAAAATGTTTTACCACTTTATTTAACTTATATTTTACTTCATTATTTCTTTTTTAGCTAAATATTTATCAATTGAATTTCTAAAATCATACGAAATTCGTAACATTTATGCATTTTTGATAAAAAATAATCGAGAATAAAAAGTACTTGACAGTTTTGTGGTCAAAGTGAACAGTGATTTATGATAAAGTGGAAACTGGTTAATTATTTTAGACATGGGAATCCGCGTTAAGCATGTGATCAATCTTTCGGGCCTGAAAAAACAGCTCCTGCTTATCCGCCGGGAGAGTGAGGTGATCCCAGACCCTGACATCTGTAATTGGATTGACTTTGGGTTGTTTCCGTTCCGATTAGACGATGAGAACACCTTCAAGGAGGCGATAATGTGTCACAAAGAAATAGTGACACATAGAATGGGGAATGAGAATTTTGCTCCGACAATTCTCGTCGGATGCTCTAGTGTGTTTCTGATGCTATTTGTTTTTTACTATAATTTTTCATGTTTTCAAAGTCTAGCCCTGTTTTGAAACCATGAAAAAAATCCCTGCCTTGGTACCAAGGATTGACAGGTTGATTCAGAACAATCGAGTTTTATTTTATCATCGTTTCAAAACATCTTTAAAGGGATTATTTTGAAGGGATTACTTTCGAACACAAACTGAAATTTATGCAAAATGATTTAAATTCAATTACAAAATGTATAATAACCACTTCCACGATTGTTGGAAAAAAAGATCCATATAGTCATTGTTTAATTGCCATTTACAAAACAAAATCTATGAATCAATGCCCTAGATTGACCTGTTTTAGCAAGATTTCAATTTATTCAGCAATAGGGTCAGAAGGACCCAATGGTTTCACAGCAGGGTTAACTAAAATAATCTATTTTCATTGAATTTTTTAAATAATTTTTATTTTCGTATTGTAAATGTTGGTTTATGAAATTGAAGGATGAAGTAAAATTGACCAATTTACTCGAAAAAGGACAAATCATATTACTTTTTATCTTTTATTATATCAACCCAGAAAAAATATTTAACATCTGGGGCCGTTCATAAATTGTCACACGAAAAAATGACTTTTTTAACCTCCTCCCACACCCCCTCTATCACAACGGTAACCAGACAATTCGACACATGACTATTCGACACAGACAATTCGACACAGACAATTCGACACA
>MQRK01131865.1:0-11496 GCA_001938485.1 Girardia tigrina | reverse complement strand
CAGATAATTAAATATTGGATATGCTTGATTTGTAAAATGTCGATAAATTCTGATTCTGAATTATTGTCGTGGTTGAAGTTGTTTTGGACGAATGAAGAAACTCTGTCATATGATCTTATATCTGATGGATATTTTTTGAATGAAGTCTTTAAAGAAATGTTTGTGTTTATTTTTATTGGATTTATAAAATTGATTTTTTCCCTAATTTTTCATAATTTTTTTCTATTTTAGAGATCCAAATGCGATAACTAATGAACAATTGGCGAAATGTCGAAGCATTTTGGATTGTTTCAAAAATTGGGAAATTTTAATTAAAAATATTCGAGTTTATTATACGGTAAAATTGGTTCATTTTTTTTGAAATAATTGAGATTTATTTATTTAATTATTTTTTTATTTATCTATTGAATTATTTCTTAATATTTTATTTATTTAAGTATTTATTTATTTAATTAATTAATTTTAATTTAATATATTTTATTTTGTTCCTTTTAATATATTTTTTTTATTTTTCTATGTAATTGAAAAAAATAATAGTGATATAAATTTTTATTTATTTATTTTATTTGCATAAGTATTTATTTTTTTTTAAAAAATTAAAATTCATTGATCAATTAGTTGTGTTTTCTTCATCACTATGTTAAATTTTAAATTGATAAAAAAATAATCGATTCGATTTTTCAATAAGCTTTAACTTGTTTTTACTAAAGTAGACCTTAGTGATATTTTTAATAGTAATAAAAAATTGATATTATTTATTTATTTATTATTTTTATTTGCATAAGTATTTATTTTTTTAATTAAAATTTATTGATCAGTTAGTTTTTTTTCTTCATCTTTATGTTAAATTTAAATTGATAAAAAGATAAATCGATTCGATTTGTCAATAAGCTTTAACTTGTTTTTACTAAAGTAGACATTAGTGATATCAGCAGTTATACATACATGCACACACTAAACGTTTTGATACACACAATCAATTGAAAATCATGGTAATTGTTTTTTATAGATTTTGCTTTTAATAATTAATTTTAATCACGATGTACTCGTGTATTGTGGGTGTGTAGGCGTGTGTATGGCTACTAATGTGTGTGTCATTATGAGAACACTGAACTGATGCGATAAAATCTGATTTATCCTGATTCAATAAGTCTTATTTTGATCTTTATTAAACGTACATTACGACCAATTAGTATTTTATTTTATTAAATTTATCTAATAATAATTCCTTCAAATAGTTTCTTTCATATTTTGTATCCATAAATTTTATATATGAATTAATTGTAATTTTAGTATTTTTTTACTTAATTTAACTGATTGATTCATTTAACGTTTTTTGAAAGTAGATCAAATTTTATTGTAATGAGTAATATGATCGATAAAAAACTTAAATTTTTATATAAATTGATTTTTTAATGAACTCACTTTATTAATTATAAATTTATATTATTTTAAATGTCGTTATTGAATTTTTTTCATATACAGTAAATGAAATAATTTTAGTGGCGATAAAATAATTTTAATTTTATTAATATAATATTGTTAATACATAAATTATTATCCATAAATGGCTATTTATTTTATAATATGACTGTTCATAAACTACGTCACGCTGATTTCTCTTGTTTGATCCCCTCCCACATCCCTTAACTTTTTTACAAAACAATTATTTTGTTATTGATATTATTTGTAATTTTCTATTTTTCAGATAAAAATCCCATTTAAATTTTATGCATTTATGATTAAACATGTGTGTGGTTTATCATCATGGTGAATGATTTCCAACAATGTCACCTCCCTCGAAATTGGGACCTTTTATATGAAAAACTACTAAAATCTCTATAATTTTAGATCCAAAAATTTATTTTATAAATTTGTTTTTATTTTTCTATAAATATATATTAATATATAATTGAACTTCATTATCATTTTTTTTAGATCTATTAAATGTTTTTATTGCTGAAATATTATTTTAAAAAACGTTCAAATTGCAAATATAATATAAAAAATTATCTAATAAATATTTTAACTTATAAAATTTTTCATTAAAATATTTTAATTGAATTAATAAATTTTATTAAAAAATCAATAAATAATTTTTAATAATTTTCAAAAGTTAATAAAGTACAATAAGGTTTTGAATGTTACCATTGAACGATAGTAATATAGAAGAATAGATTTCTTTTGATATAGAAAATAATGACAGCAAATAGAAAAAAAATATTTTTTCAATAGTTTCAGTATTGATAATTTAAACTTTAAAATAAATTTAAAATAAGCGTTTGAATTTAACAAATAATTATTGCGATTTAACTTACTTCTTTTTTAAGAAGTAATTTTTGATTTTATTTAAACGATTTGAAATTTGAAATTAACATTTAATAATTTAATTTAATTAATTAATTGGAAATTTATTGAAACAATAAGTTTATTTTCAAATCAAAGGATAAATATTTTTAATTAAAGAATACTTTCTCATTATATGTAATATATTTTTCTTTTTGTTGTCTTACTATTTTTTAAATCTTTTTTATCTATATATATATAGATATATATATTGGGGAATATATTAATAACCACGACCATTCTTCTTTCTAAATTATTATTATTAAATAAATGTCTTATTGCTCTTTTTATTAAATATCAAATTTTATTTTACAGTAAATAACCTTTAAATATTGAAGTATAAAATAATTTTAAAAACATTTTCTTTGAAAAATAAATGAAATAAAAAATAAAATTTAAGTAAAACTTTAACTTTTCAAAAATAAAAGGTTGTATAAAATCATTTATTAAACATTTGTGATTTCTTTTTATTTTTTATTTATTTTTTATATATATTTTACTTCATCTAAAAATTTGTGCATTACTAAATTTTTAGATAAATATGTTGAATTCTTAAGCCAGTTCATTTTTCACACTTTATCTGTATACCTTACAGCATACGTCAGGAATTATGATTAATTCTGTGATGTCGGTTTTTGGGTTCATCGGTTCAAATTTCAGTTGAATCTTTAATCACATTCATTATAAATTGAAAATATCTTTAAGATTTATCAGATCTAAATTGACATTGAAAGTTATTCTGTTGTAACTATAGTTCACGATATTTAGCGTGAATTTCTCGCATTTTATTGAAATACTTTTGTGATCCAAAGTACAGTAAATATAATTGTCGTCGTTGTATTTTGTAACACTGAAGATGATTTATTTATAGTTTTGTATTATCGATTTTAGTGAATTCTACATTTAGATATTTAATCAATGTGCTATTTTATCTTTTAGCTTGTTTCGTTTGAGATTTTCTAAACTTGGCATTTAGTTTCAATTGTGTGTCAATTTTCTGGAATTATTGTTCATTGTAGAAAATAATGAATACACTTACAAATTTGGCCACTTTTCTTTAAAAGAATGACGCCTCATTAATATGTTTGAGTCTGTTGCAAGAAATTCTTTCCCGTGGGGAAGAATAACGCGTGGGCCACCGGTGAGGTGTCTCCTAATGGAACTGAGTCACCATAATAGTCCACAGTGCAACACATACGTATGCTTACTCGGCTTTGGAAAACAATGAAAAATATAGTAAAATAATATAAAATTTAGGTTTTAAACTTAATATTCTGTTTTATAAAAAACGTGCGTGAACATTGACAAATGATGTATTCTGTGTTTCTAAATTTGTATTTGTAATGTACCACCTTTTATAAGAGGAAAAAATTGTAGAAAGACCGTTAAAAAGCGCTCTGATGAACAACTGATTTTTATAAAACATTCTAAATGAAATTCTTCTCAAACATCATTAGAATATTTTGCTTATTTTATAACATTAAAATATAAAAATGAAAAATTTATTATTTCTTATCGAATTTTCCTTTCTTCTATTTAGATTATAAATCAGTTCGATTACTCATTCTCAATTTAACAAAAAAACTTTTACCAAAATTTTTGATGTATTTTTTGTTTAAAAATTGAATATTCTTTAATTGTACGTGATTCAAAAAGATTTAAAATATTTAATTATTTTATTCTGAAAGTATTAAAATCTAATAATTAGATAATCCCATAAATTTTAAAAATATTCTATATCAAAAAAATTGAAAATATATTTGGTAATAAATCATTAACGCCGTTGAGATTGTGTTCGGATTTCATTTACCAATATACATGTAATGAGTATAATATCATATAAATTGGAGAGACTTGGCGTTATCTCTGTAAGATAATCTAGAAACCCAGTCATAATGAAAATGGAAGTAATATTGCTGGGTGTAAAAAACATTGCAAAGGGGACATAAATGATTCTAGGTCAAAACTGCCTTGTTTATAAATTTTTATAAATTTTTTGTTAGATTATTTAATTTGGGAGAATTATTGGGAGAGAATAATATGGGAAATATTATGTAAAAGATTTTTGAATCTTAAAATTAAAGTTCTAAAATTTTCTTAGGAGGTTTTAGATGATGTACTCATGACATTTCGATTGAGTAATCATGAACTTATGTGTTATATTATGGTGAACCAAAAGTCTTTTCGTATTTTCTACGTCTTTTTGTTCAATTGTTTCTTATTACCAAATAAAGATATTTTTTATACATTTGTTATATGTTTTTAAAGCTCTTGAATTGCTCTATCACAATATATATTAAAACATCTAATTAGTCGTTAATATAATTTTTATGATCTTTTAGAAAAATCATGGAAAATTTTGAAATTCGTGTTCTTTTACGCCATTACTGGCAACAGGGCTTAATCGCAACTGCAGCAACAAAGAAGATATGCCAAGTTGAAGGCGATAATGTGGTCTCAAATCGTACTGTACAAAATTGGTTCAAAAGGTTCAACGAAGGCGAAATTGACCTCGGAGACAATGCACGTTCAGGCCGACCTATCACCGTAGATTCCGGAGAAATTCGTGAAGCCGTCGAGACAAATCCGGCAATAAGTACTCGTAGATTGTCGGCCGAACTCGATATTCCTCAAACATCCATTGTACGACACCTTCATGCTCTTGGCAAGGTCAATGTCGAGAAGTGCCTCATGAATTGACACAAATTCAAGCCAAAAAGCGTTTCGAAACTTGTCAAAAATTGCTTGAAAATCCACGTGATGGCCGTTTCATCCGTCGAATTGTAACTTGCGATGAAAAGTTGGTTTACTTCAGTAATCCAGACCAACAAAATCAATGGTTGGACCCCGGACAAATGGCGAAACCAGTAGCGAAACGAGATCGTTTCTCGAGGAAGGCACTTTTGTGTGTTTGGTGGAATTTCGAAGGCGTGATTCACTTCAAGCAGGTTCCAAATGGTCGTACCATCGACGCTGACCTTTACTGCGCCTAACTCGATCGAATGTATGCGGCACTTGGCGAGAAATACTCAGCTTTGATCAATCGAAAGCGAGTTCTTATACAACAGGACAATGCAAAACCGCACACCGCCAAACAAACAAAGGAAAAAATCAAAAATCTCGACGCCTTTGAATTTCTTCCACACCCAGCGTATAGTCCGGATCTTGCGCCTCCCGACTATCACCTTTTCCGCTCTATGACACACTTTCTTCGTGGTCGCAGCTTCAATAATCTGGCCGAGGTCGAAAATGGGTGTCACCAGTTCTTCGCTTCTAAGAACAAGGATTGGTACCGCAGCGGGATCGCACAACTTGCCAATAGATGGGTTTAAGCTATAGATTCAAATGGCCTTTACTTTGAAACTTAAATGTTTTTTATTTGTTGTAAAATTATGTTAAATTTTTAATAAAAGATACGAAAAGACTTTTGGTTCACCCTAAGATATATATATATATATATAACTTTCTTTTTAAAAATCAGTTGTTTTGAAGATTAAGGGTAAAACGTCGAAATTAATTAACAGAAAAATAAATTTCCATGGCTTAATAATTCTGGCATTCCTTAATATTTTCGTTTTTCTAAAACAATCAAAATTGCAACAAATTAAATTATTTTATTAATAATTTATGGGCCATTCAAGTTGTCTATTTTACAACTGAAGAGCACATTGAGTTAAAAAGACATGAAAATTTCGTGTCAAGTGCCTTTTAACATAGAATATATGAATAAGAATTAATAAAAGTTTGATTTCCAGAATATTGAAAGTTATTTTTATGGAATTCATAAAATTCCTTTGTCTGTTTTAGGTTTTATTTTTCAATTACATAATTTGCACTATTCTTTCAGATAGAATTACAACAAGCATTTGTGACTCGACTCCCAAGTATAATATCAATATGCTACGATCAATTTTCAAGTAATTTAATTATTTTATGATTACAGTTTATTTTCTCCACAAAGGTACAACAAAAAATGAAATTAATAAAACAATTTTCCTAATACTTGGAGCAGCTGTTCAATGTGAAAAAAAGCAATATTTTATAAAGGATATTATTGAAAGATTGCCAGATGAATCAATTCAACACGGTTTGATGGGTTACATTAAACAGGTATTGTTTCATATCAGATAAAGTTTCCTTTTTTGCAATCATTGTATTAATTTAAATGCATACTGATTGCCTTTTGTTTTGATTGGTCAGTATTTAATCGATGTACTAAAACGTCATTAATTTATCCAATCAGCGACAGCTGATCGCAACTGCTGATGAGTCATCACTCGTCAATAGGATTATTCATGAGAATTGGATTTGTTTTAATCGAGACTATTTGACTTGTAGTGCTTCAATGTTTAATATTATAACTGTCACATAATTCTTATTTAACAATTCAATAATTAATATATTTATTTAGCATTTTATTTCATATATAATCACGGTAATGAGATTCGTATATTTCATTAGATAACTGAGAGTGCCGACACAGTTGTAAGCAGTGTTAACGCAGAAGAATTGTCACCTAGACAATTAGTGACACAATTGCGAGTACTGACTGAACAATGGGAAACTAGTTCCTTTGAGGTTCTAATTTTGCACTGGTTGATGTTTTCTTGTTTTGACTGAAGATTTTGCAGGATAGCAAAGTTTTGTTGACACAAATTGACACTCTTAAACGACAGATTGAAGATCAAAAAAATCAGATACAAGTGCTAAAACAAGTTGGGACTGATAATGGTTTGGTGAATTATTCTTCCCTTTCCGACAAAACCATAGCCTTAGAATTGACTGAATGTAAGGCGAAATTAAGGAAACTGCAAAATGAATTGTAAGTGGAAATATAATGAAACTATATTTATGCAATATTTAAAATTTCAATTAAAGTACATTTTAATAATAATAATTGGGAGGAATATTTTGAATGGTGCTTATTGTGTGTTGCTTGGTGTGTTATTTTAGGATTGTGTTTCTGCCACCCAGATGGAAGATTGATATTTTAAAACGTCGGATTATTTAATCAATTTTAAAATGTAAATAACTAACTTTAAAATTAAATTAATATATCAAAAATAATATATTTAAAATGTTGTTTAAAATAATAAAAATTATTTTGAAATCGATTTGTAAATTGTAATTAATATTTGTTTAAATCTTAAGACATTTATGAATAGAATTAAATTTATCAATCAAAAACGATGAATATCTACGAAAGTTTTATGGAGTGGCAATTCAAATTGTGATATCATTAAATGTATCGAAAATCAAATTATTGTTCTTAATAATAATATTTAATACATCAATCAACCATCAAGGTTTGCAAAAGATAAAACCACGGTAGTAAGCGTTTTTAATGAATAAATAAAACTATTTTAGTAGTTATACTTATAACAATGTAAATTATGAGGAATAATTTGAATGTTTTGAGTTTTTGAGTGATGTATATGTATATGTTGTTTTATATTGGTGACTTTCCTACCCAGATAGTTTATTGGTATATTTTAATTAATTATTGGGTGTACAACTAATTAATTTCGTATTTTTTTGTTAAAAAAACCATTTATTTAAGTATAAAAGTGAAAAAAAATACGAAATTAATTAGTTGTACACCTAATATTTGAACTTAATTTTAAAGATTTTAAGTTTGAATAGCCGGTAATTTACAAGTTTTAATAAATAAAATTTTTATTTAATAGGTTCTAAAAGAAATATGTTTTATTAAAAATTGTTAATTAATGTTAGCCAAATAGATTTTTGAAAATTAAATAATTTCGGTTCGTGTTTCCCAATTTATTATTCAAAACTAATATAATTAATAAAAATATATTAAACAATATAGATTCTGTTTTTGTATAATTCTGAGGAATATTTTTGAATGGTGCTTATTTTATGTTGCTTGGTGTGTTGTTTTAGGATTGTGTTTTTCCCACCCAGATGGAAGATTGATATTTTAAAATGAAAAGTTTTTAATATAAATAAGGAAAACAGTTATGCTTTAAAAGTTGAAAATAACTAGGACTTAATTTAATATATAAATTATAAATTTTTACTATATCCTTAAAACTTGTTTTAATATATAATCATTGTACATGTTTTCGACTTATCAGACGCCATCAGCAAATATAACTTGTTTGAAATAAAACAATAACACTTTTATTTGGATTCGCACATTTATTTATAACACTTGGAAAAATGACATTGCAATAAATCTCAGTACTTCTTTCTTTACTCATCTTTTGTGAGTTCGGCTTTAAGCAAGATTACACTCGTAGCGGGCATCTCCACTTTGTGCTTAAATTATGCAAATTGGAGACAGCGTGCGATGCATATTTGATAAATAGATTTTATGTAAAAAATAGATCGATTTCAAAAAATTAGGGCTTCGCATTCTAAATGTTGTTGAAAAACAAGTAAAACAAAAATTATTGTTCATTATTTTTAATTTTACTAGTGAAATTAATGTTTGGATGTAAATTATTTATAAAGTTTAGAAATTCATTAATATCTTTCTTATTTTTAAATAACAGAAAATTATCATACACATACATATTATCAAAGATTGGAATTTTTTCTGTTGTTTAAAAATAAGAAAGATGTTAATGAATTTCTAAACCTTTTCAATCATTTACATCAAAACATTATTTTACTAGTGAACTGGAAAATAATAATAAACTCTAATTTTTTTGATGTTTTGATTGAAAAGAAGCAGAATGAAATTCACAACACGGGTCAAAAAAACCAACGGATATTGGTTTATCAAGTATGCCGAATAATTTCTGTGACTAAAAATACAATAAAAATATGATAAAAAGTTTAGTTCAAAAGGAGTTTGACTTCTTTTTTTAAAAAGTTTTTATAAAGACCATTATACTCTGCATAATATATTGAAAAGATTCCTACAAGACACTCTACTTAACATTTCCATACTCAGGAGCCAAGATTTAAAACGACTTTTAATTTCAAATATTTTTCGTAATACAGTCCTTTGAGCTAATGTGCAAATATTGTGTGTAAATTTTCTTGTACTAGGTGTATCGACACATACATGGAAGAGACTTTGCATCATCTCTGTAAATGGAATCAGTAAGAGATGATTTGAAATTGGTAACAATGTTGTAAAACATATGTATGTAGATTAGAAGTGGAAAATAGACAATTTTAAAAATAATTGGAGAGTTTTTTGTGAGACATTATTGATTATCTATCAATAATTGTACAAAAAATCTTCCTTAAAGACTCATCACTTTAATATAAAATACATCACAATTTTTTTAATTATACCTGAAAATGGTGTATTATCCACTGAATTATATCGCAAAATATTTTAAAAATTGGAAAACTTTTATTTTTCTGGTGGTATTTTTATTATAATATTAATTACATATGTTAAATATATGAATAACTTTCATTTATTGTAATTATTAATCATTTTTACATAACCAGAGATGAAAAGAATGATGTGATTACTGATCTACGAGAGGATCTCGATGGAATGCAAGAGGAAAATGCAAAGCTCAAAGAAAGTCATTTGAAACTGACAAATGATTCTCGCCGTTTACGAATGTTGCAAGATGAAGTCGATAGCCAAAAAGAACTAATTTTAAGAATGCCTATAATAGAAACAGAAAATACAAAGTTAAAAGAAAAAGTAAACAGTTTGGAATTTTTTCGTTTGAGGTAGGATGAAATAAAGCAAGATCATTTTTTGAATGTCTAATATTTTACATATAGATGCGAAGAATTACGAGAAGATATGGCAGTGTTGGATAACGAAAATAATAATTTAAGAGATAAAATTGAAAATAATCAAAAGATTGTTGAGAAAGCAGCAGCTTTAGAAACGGAAAATCGAAAAGCAAATCGAAAAATTGAAGAGTTGGAACAGGTAGATATTAATTATTAATTTTAAATAACAGAAAACGAAAATTCTTGCTACTACACAATAATATTTATAATAAATTATCCTTTTCATTCTCCTTTATGAATATTAAGAACATTTAGACAAGTCTCATTTGAAATTTTATTACTATCACAATTAGAGTAATTACAATTCTCAGAAGATCTTTCATCGTTTGGCATCGTTTTAATTGGTTATTTTATTTCTATTTTTAATCATGATTATTCGAACAATTTTTCTAAATCTTTTTAAAATATTCAATTTCTAAAAATATTAATTGAAATAATAATTTTAACCATTTCTTAATAAAACACAAAATAATAAAAATGTTATCAAATTATTAAAAATCTTATTAAATTTATTTAAATCTAATTAAATGCTTTTCTTTTCTTAAAAAAATATTAAACTTAATTTTAATTGTTAATTTAAAAAATATAAACCTATCAAATTTTTATTTTAATTATGTTCGAATAGTCAATCACTTTAAATAAAATACCAATTTCCATCATGGTGGGAGAATCACCATTCTAATTTCAACATTCTCAAATCAACATACAGCATCCATACATTTACACATTCAAACAATTTAAAATATTCCTCACAATGAAAAAGAATATATTCCGAACTAAACGATCTAAGGTGAAAATGTTTTCAATCATTTCAAGTGCTATCATACAATTTGGGCGAGTAACTCTGTAAGACATAATTTTCTCTTGGAAGATGTAGTATTAAAAATACAGAAAGATTTTGTATCTTTTTAGAATTTCCTTCAAATTATTTCTGTAGGAATTATTAAAAAGTTATTAGAATGTTTTTTGTTCCAGTTCTTGTCAATTGATTATGTTTTCATTCACCAATCCAGAAATCCACAAAACAAACTATAAAATATGTAAATTGTATTAAGTTACTGGATAAGTAATAAAATTAACTTCAAACTATGTAAATTGTATTAAGTTATTGCATAAATAATATTGTTTTTTATAACAATTAAATGAAAAACATTACAAATGCAGTGCATTAATAATAAATTTTAAATTCACTATCACATTCTATAACATTTCCAAGTCAACATGCATGGAACCAAAAAGGTAATAAATTGATGGATATGGACACTGTGAGGAGTTAGTTAAAATTTGCACTTCGCCAAAATAATTTAATAATTTTTTAATTTGAAAGTTTTAAAAAAATTATATAAATACAAAAAGTTTTAAAGTTAAAAAGGATCTTTAAATGAAAAATACTGGTGCCACGAAATAATTTAC
>MQRK01131849.1:0-10622 GCA_001938485.1 Girardia tigrina | reverse complement strand
AGATACATTAAAAAGATATTTTTTTATTTTTAAATAGATATTTATTTTTTTATGATTTTCTTTTATTATATCATTTTTAATTTTTTAAAATATTTAAAAAACACATTAAAAACATATTTATTTTTAAATACGTATTTGAATTTTTAAAAATTGTTTTATTATATCATTTTTAATTTTAAAATATTTAATAAACATATTCACATTAAAATATTTTACCTTTTAAATTAAAGAAGTTCAAAGATTTCAAGTCACTTATCCTTTTGAAGAACGTAGAAATCGATAATGTTTTTTTATATAAATTAAATTGTCAGAGATGGGGAGTAATGTAGATAATTTGACTGCCAAAGATCGTAGATTTTACTGTATGTCTTCTTCTGCAACTCAAAGGACTTAACAATTCAATTTTATAAATTAAATTGTATAAAACGGAGAGTATCATCACTTGTTTAGGTATTGGCCTAGTTAAAGATGGCTTCTCCTCGGGATTTATTCATAGATTTCGAGTCACTTATCCTTTTGAAGAACGAAAAATTTGATAATGCTGTGTTATCCAATTTTATAAATCATAATTCTGGTGAAATTTTAAAATAACTATCAAATAATGGAAGAGAAAATTGACAATTTTAACTGAAAATATTTCAAACTCTGATAATTTAAGGGAAATTACTGTGTATTTTAATCGCATTCCTTCGCAATTTCGTCAGGTACTTCCTTGTAATGCTCTCCTACGCCATCAAATAGCAACAGTCAATAAATAATTATAAATTCGTTAGTTTTCCTACTTTAATTTGTGGATGTATTTACACTTTTCAGTTTCGATTAATATTCTCATTTTTTTTCGCCTAACTTTAAAATTAATTGAATTTTTCTTTAATTTATTTGCTAATTAAATTTCTGGTCATTGGATGATATTTCCTTTTTGAGCTCTATTAGTCTTAGTATTTGTGAATTATTAATTATTTTCCAGAGTAAATAATCTATTGTAATTTTTAGACACTCTCAATAATTTTTTTATTCTATTTTTATTATTAAGAATTAAATTTTAGGTGATAATCGCAAGAAAATCGACGACAAAATATTAAAATGTTAATTAAATTGGAAAAAAACTGTTATTTTTTATTAAGATTTTCAAATGGGATGTGAATTATTATTGTGTGCGTTCAATAAGTACCCGACCTAAGATAAAAAAATAATAGCAAATTTAAATTTTTGTTGTGATTAAATAAAGTAAGAGAGTTTAAAGGTGTCGCACCTCAGTTTTTAATCTAGAAAAATCAAGTCGGTCACAATATAGGTTTTAATTTCAGTAATTTTTTTATTTTATCAAATTGCGACATTTTAAATTTTCGTCAGTGCGATGATTTCATGCGTCGAATATTGCAGCGTTATCAAGTTCTTTGAGTTGCAGAAGAAGTCATACAGCAAAATCAACGATCTTTTGCAGTCAAATTACCTACATTACTCCCCTTCTCTGTTAAATATTGAGTAAGAGAGTTTAAAGGTGTTGCACCTCAGTTTTTAATCAAGAAAAATCAAGTCGGTCACAAATTTTCGCCTCAGTTGATGAAAAATTGGAGAAGATGGTCCAAGAAGAGCGTTAACTTACCGAGAAAATGTTGTCAACAAAGCTCAACATCAGTTTTAGTACAGCCTACGCCAAATCGAAATCCATGAGTATCAGAAAACTGCGCTTCAGATTCGTACCCCGCTTCTCGGCTGGTGAAATGATTTGAAACCGCTTGGAGTGCAGTCAGATCAATTTGAACCTGTGGGACCAGCATGGTGGGACTTTCCTGATCAATTTAATTACGGAGGAGGAAACCACACTCAGTATTTATTTTCCGGAAACAAAGCGTAAGTCAGTAGAGAGGAAACTTCCTGGATAGAAGCCGTCTTTGAAGATTTGTACGGGGCAAGTCCTGGACAATCTATGATGCTTTCCATTTTCTGGGATTATAAAGGTGTTATTTTCATGTATTTCACGGATAAAGGCATC
Source organism: Girardia tigrina (assembly GCA_001938485.1). Classification (NCBI taxonomy): domain Eukaryota; kingdom Metazoa; phylum Platyhelminthes; order Tricladida; family Dugesiidae; genus Girardia; species Girardia tigrina. Next base: position 8,626 of record MQRK01131849.1, on the reverse strand, counting down.
ACCATCAACGATGCCTATTACGGCCAACTCGTGGCAATCGCCAGAAAGAATAGATGGAAACTGAAGAACACTCCACTATGATTTCTCCAAAACGATGCACCAGTGCACACAGCGGGAATTTCTCAGATCTCAATTGAAGGTACTAGTGCGAAGACTATTGTTTACGGATCATCCGGCGTACAGCCCTGATGTGGCACAGAACGATTTTTACCTGTTTTTATACAAAGACGATTTGAATTTTATTTGAAGACGATTTGTTGTAGAGGATTTCTTCACTGTATGCCTCCCAGAATAAAAAAACGTTTTCTGAGTGATTCTTCGTTGGCGGAAGGATGTGGAGAGAAATGTTGAAAAATGATACCTACATACATGAAGTTTGTTGTGTTTAAAATGGTTCTTTTTGTAATTCGTTTTCTTTGTCAGGTGGGCACTTTTTGAACGCACAACTTATATTAAAAATTTCAAATATATAATAAAATATTATAACCTTTTTACTTTGTTTAAATTATCATTTTAAAGTTTTTTATGAAAATTAAGAGTTCCTACAAATTTATTTACAAAAATATTTTTCATACAAGTTTTATTTAAAAAATTTTGAAATTCTTTTTTTTCAATTCTTGTTTGTACTTCAATAAGCTTTATAGGCATCCCTTATTATTAAAAAACGTGCTTCCAAGGGTTATCATTGAGTTGATAGAGAAAAGAAAATTCGATGATTAATCTTGGAGTTCAATAGTTCAGCAACAAATCAAAGACTAATACTTCATTTGTTGGTAAAATTGACTTAATTGAGAAGTAAAAAGAACTGCTTTACTACGACTGAAACGTTAAGTGAAGAACATGAATAAGTTTGGTTGTAAGGTCAGCAGTCGTAAAATAAAGAATGAAGATGAATTATATGTATCACTCACTATGAACAGTACAGCGTTTCTGAAAAATTTGGTATTCAATTATTAAAAAGCAAAACTGAAAATTATGTAACCTTCTCATTCCAAGTCTCCAAGAGCCATTGTCTGCCAACAATGGTTGAAGGATCGCTTGAATTTTAATGAAACGGTTTTTTTCTGATGAAAAAAAATTAAGTGATCCTGATAGCTCGTGGTTCTTCTCTAGAAATGTGGTCAAATTCCGTCGATCAAATGCCAATCTGATGGTCGTGAATAAGGATTTATAGTATGGCTCTTCATTGTGTTGAAATTTTGATTCAAATAATGGATGGTAAATAAATTCTGAAAAAAATTTAAGTTTTTATTCGACGTTGATATTCCTCTCATACAATCAGATTTATGACGATTTCTTATTTCAACAATACAATTCCACACCGTCATGTTTCCCGTTTAACGATGAAATGAAAAAGAATAATATTGAAGTAATTAATCCAGACTTTTATACTGTACAAATGTTTGTCAAATGATTGTACAAGAAGCCAAAATCGACGGTGGTGTCCAAAATATACGAAGAAAAGTCTGTTTGCAACATTTACATGGAACTATTTTACAAAGATTGCTTTTAATTATTTAAGAAAAAATTATTAAAAACTTTGCTTTCAAAACCTTTTTAATTCTTTAAATTGAGCAAATATAAGTATCTATCGAAAGTGCATATCTGAAGGATGTATAGGATATTTATATTTCTAAACTATGATAAATATTAGCTATTTAGTATCACATCCGCCAACAGAGATAAGGATTGAATTTGTACAATTATATATATATATATATATATTATTAATATTAATTTGTGAACTTAGAGAATTTATTTATATATTATTAATATTAATTTGTGAACTTAGAGAATTTATTTATTTAGATTTTCTGATAAACTTTCAATAAGATTCTATGAAAAAAGAATTAAAAAAACAAATCAATAAATAGCAATTGTCTGACAAATTTATTTTAGATGAAATCCGTAAGACTTGCAATACCCACATATTAGAAGGACGCCCTACGCTTTTTGAGTACTTTCTATAATCTCTAAATGATTTAATTTAATAATTCGTGAAAATTATCATTGAATCATTTGACAATATTTCCAAATTCTGGATTTTAGAACATCCACTTTTTTTTCAATTTCCCGCTATGGTTACCCCTCTTTTGTGCATTGCATCATAATGATAGCCGGTGATACTTGCTTATTTTGAACAATTTAATGGATATCATTAATAAAAGCTAATTAAGACTCTTAAAGAGATTACATGTTTGTATTATCTTAATTGTGAAAAGAATATCATAAACATCTAGATGATCGGTTTTTTCAATGGGGATGTTAGTATGCAGGAGTATGTGCAGAAAATAATGAGCTACTTTATCTCTCAAAGCTTCAGCAGGGACTTGCTTTTCAAATAAAATCGTTACCGTACACTGCCTCTTAGCTTGCCCACCCGAGGAAGCTTCTGTCTGACTTTTCAACGTAGCTTCTTGATGCTTGGCGCTGTTGAGATGATCTGTGTTGGTGTAGTGTCACATATGATCAACAATCTTGTTACAAAAGGAGCAGAAGAGAATTTGTCTATCGCTGTGAAATTTATCTTTTCCAAACTATGCTACTTGGTCTTTTGTGGATATCTTAGTCGAGGTCTTAGACATACTAAGTTTAATACACCTGTTTACAAATTATAAGGGCATTATTAAATTGATTAAGTGAATATATATTAATAAATTAAAAAACACATACATACAATGTTCTTTACATTGATTAAAGGGTACTTAACGTTTTACTAGGGCCATTTATTCATTTTTCCGTGGTATTCCGCGGACCGTTGAATTGTCGTGTTCCTGATTATCATATATTAGTTGTCAATCGATAAAAAGGATATAACTACCAAGACACAAAGAGTACAAAAGTGAACTAAATATATGTAGATAAAAATAAAGATTTTAAAATTAAATAAGTATATTTAAATTATTTATTCTACGGTTAATAGCATTCTAATTCTTGTTACATATATAAAAATGGATCATTCTTACTTTTATATTTATATTTGAAAAATGAAAATGAAAAATTTTAAATTTATTTCAAATTAAAATACATTTTATTTGTGATTTATAAACTTTTTCATTTTAAAAATATTATTTTTCATTAAATTTATTGTTTCAGTTTGTCTCATTTCTGTCATTAGGGTATTTGAGCTTATGTGTTTACTTCACTGTGTTCAGACTACGAATATTTAATTATTTCCGACTCGTTCCAAACCACCATTCTGACGAAAACAGTCTTATATTTTGCGGAATGTGAGATTTATTATTTTGGCATTGGTTAAATTGGTTACTTTTTGTTACTTATTTGTCACGTAAAAAGTAATACAATGGTTGAAAAAGGAATCTCTTTGTAGGGGATAATACTTTTGTTAACCCTTCGTAACATGGTGTGACACTTCTGTAACAAACCGTTGTAACTCTCACAGGATCTCTAACTATTAACATATCACATTTTAAATCACTGTTGCATATCTGTTACATACCGAGCATGCAACAGTGATTTAAAATGTGATATGTTAATAGTTAGAGATCCTGAAAGAGTTACAACGGTTTGTTACAGTAGTGCCACACCATGTTACGAAGGGTTAAAATCAAATATTTTTTATTTGATGTTTTAAATTCAAGCTACTTTGACTTCATTTGTTCCGTTTGATAATTAAATCATTAAATAATTCACTTTCCCTAGAAAAATTATTATAAAATCTATTCAAACAGATACATCCTGAGTTACCATTCATTAATCTGAGGCATATAAAATACCAGTAACATCATTCAAGACCGCAGCATTGAATGACTTTTTCTATTTTCACTCATGGTTTCCTAATTTTAAACTTAAGTGTTACTCTCAATATCACAATTATTCTCGTTTTTTTTCATTTAAAAACTTTGTTTTGCGTTAAATTTGTTGTAATAAAATTTGAACAGTAGAGCAATGAATACATAATAACTTAATATGTTGGTCAGTTTTTTGTACTCCTACTTGTCTCTCCACCTATGCGTTTTTAGACCGTGCATTCAAATGCAATCAAACTTCCCACAAAAAATCGTCTCATTGAGAGAAAGATCGTGTGAATACTTCTTTTCCAAATAAATTATGAATTGTCGGCGAAATCTTCGAGTTCTCCATACAACCAATCAGATTACAGTATTCTCAAACTATTGAATAAAACTCTTTATGTATTTTTGAATACAACCGAATAGAACAAAAGGTACTCTTATAAGACTCTAATGTGAAATTAATTTTTATTTATCTTAAAAAGACATTTATTCTTGAAAAAATCTAATAGGCTGATAGAACAATTGATAATATTGTGAACTAAACTTTTGAAAATCTTTCCAAGAAAATCTGTTTAGTAGCATCTGGAATAAAAATCACTTATTTACATCAGATTCAAGTTGGTACTGGAAAGAATTTAAATATATAAATACTTACGGAATGTGTAAATATATAAATTCTGGTGCTAGCAGAACTTAGAATGTTGTGTATCAGACTACTTTGTAATAAAAGATTTTATGTTTGTGTGAATCATCCATCACAGAGAAATATGAAGTAGCAAGCAGTCAGCTAAATTACATGACGAAACAACTAATTATTTATTGCTTATCAGTTTGCATAGGAAGATTTAGCAAAAATTGTAGCCTCTTGTCCTTTCTCGGGTGGCGTAAATATTATCCCGAGTAGCGCCATCTAACTTGGCTAGTAAAATAATAATAGATTGAGCAAGCTTTTGTAATTAAATTGTTGCGCAAAGTATCATACATAAATGGAACTAGTAGGTTAATTTACTTCGAAAATTAAAATAACATAATAGTTATTCGTTTTATAATACAGATATATATCATACAGTTATATAATGTAGATAATTTTATTTAATAACTTAGTTATATAGGCGGTCCAAAAAGCAACTGTATTCCCAAACATAACAAAAATGGCTTTGGTTTCTATTCTTAAAATGGTCACTCCATATAACTTCACAAGTATATGAATCAAACTTGGTCCTGTGCGTTCCATTTCGACACTTTTTTCCTTTCTTTAATTGTTTTCCAACATTACTCTATTCTTTTTGTATTTGTTCTAGTAGTTGGATCTACAAAACTGACAAATAGTTTAGACAAAGTACCTTTCCAATAAAATTGTATTCGCACCAATGGTAAGATATAAGTATGTTTCCCGGTTAGATTTTGGATTATATGATGGAGAATCTTGCACAAATTTTTATACTGTTTATTTATCGGGTATTGCAGCAGAAACTTATGATAAATTCGTGACTTAAAATTGTATTTTATATTTGATCTTTTATGAATTGATAAGATTAAAATAAACTACTAAAACGGAACATTTCGTTGACTCCAGATAACAAATAAACCCGAAGTAACGAAATTTACCCTCAAATTAGGAAGTTTTTCCCTTTAAAAACCACTGTGTTACTTTTAACGTACATTTATTTATTTTATTATTGTACTTGTATTTGACAACTACTTCTTAGTAAATGTTAATATATCAATTAAAAGTAACTGTAAATATAAACTAAAATAATATAGCCGATTTCATGCTAAAGATTCAATAATCATGAATCTTTTAAAATATTTTTACGGTTGTTGTCAAGCAATATTGTTTGTTTTGAAAGCTTTTTAACTTGAAAAAAATTTTCAAGTATCTCCAACAGTAAAATTTGCCCAATATTCCAGAATGTCTTGATTGTTCCGCATATCGATTTGTTAAGGCAGAAATCAACTCCATAATCTCAGGGTCCCAAAAATATTCAAAATATTTCAATGCCGACATATTATTATCAACATATTATGTTAACTGCATTTTTACACCACGCGTATTGACAAAACTGAATCTAGGAGGAGTAGGCATAGGATTTTCTAAATTTACTGCAACACATTCTCTAAACGAAACGAAAATTATCATTTTCGCAATCCATTTCATCATCAGGTTGATCAGAAAAATTTTCTTATGGTGCACTATCACTACATGAATTATTCAGCGAAAATTTGTGGTCAGATTCGTCACCGGAATCGCACATTTTAGTAATAAAATGTCTAAAACAATAAAAAAGAGCTGTTTTACCTGTAAAAACAAAATATATATGATCAAAATGAAAAATTTGAGATTATTCTTAATTATTCAAAACATGAGTAAAATAAAAACTTAAATGTAAATTAAATAACTTATCAATAAAATCAAAAATACACTCAAAACCAAATTTTCAAAAATATGCGCCAAAACCGAAGAAACAGAAAGAAAACACACCCGAACGGTAAGTGTACAAGGCGACAAATCACACTCTGCCACAGTGGCACTTGTGCAAGCAGTATGCAAACTGTTGAATTGTTAAAGACAATCTTTAAATGAATCTTCCTGTGGTTATTTATGATCACAAAACTAACTGAAGAACAATATTCTTATGTGCCAATAGTAATAATATTAATGTCTTCAAGGTGTTAATTCTTCATTATTTATGTAAAAAGGATACTTTATAAAAGAGGATCGTCGTGACCAAAAAATTTCTATAAACATCAAACAAAAATTTTTTAAAAAATTTTGATATATCCATTCTTATTCTAACTGACATTTAAATTCATCAATGCCCTTTCTGTATGATAATATGTAGATGAAAAATTTGATATTCTGTGTATATTTCTTTGTATTTAGAAACTTTTTATTGTACCACAATAACTTTTATGAGTATTATATAATCCAGTGTCGGTACTCTTGCATAGGCGCCCACAAGATTTTTTTTCCAGGGGGAGGCATAAAAATTTTCTTTAGGTAGAATTTTTCTAGGGGAGGCAAAATTTAAAACTTCTGGGTTTGTTTTGAAAATAGCAATTTATTTAATTATTCAGTTTTGTTTTCATCAAAGTCAAAATTATAAAAACACATTAATAAACAACAACATGCGCAATAAACAACATTACAAAGAAAATATTCAAATTGATTGTTATCAGAACACGTATGTTTTTTCAAAGATATTTGTCATAGGATATTGTTCCTAAATAAGTTTTTGTACACCATTTATTTTTCCGGCCAACAGAGAGTAAAAATCTTTATAAAAATAATCTTTAATTCCTTGTTATTCATTTATTTGATTATTAATATATTTTTGGAATTGAATTTTCGGAATGTACTTTTTCTCAGCCTATTTATCTAATATATTCTTTTAGATTTTAGTAGATAATATCATTCTATCGACCAATTATAATTTTCCAATTTCTTAGTGAAATATTTTTTTTCAATTTTTTAAAACATTATTTGTCTACGGTGGCAAGTGCCCTACTTTGCCTTTCCCTGTAGGCGCCCATGTACTCTTGCAAAATACTTCAGTTTCATTGTGCTCATTTTTTATTTTAATAAAATCATCTAAAATGAAATCTTATTCGATGACTCTTTTTAGCATAAATAATCTATTTTTCCTTAAAAATTTGATAAACATCATTTATTCTTTTCTCCAGCTAGAGTGAATATAATTCAGAGACTATCAGACAAATATTTTTATAGTTCATTCGTGTTTCCTATATCTTTATATTTTATATCACGGCGAAGGGTTGTAAGTGGTAAGAAATTTGTAAGTAGTATGTTTTAATAAATCGCTCAATTTCTCAATGATCGCGTCTAAATTTATGCATTTGAATAATTTTAATATCCTTAATAATTTAATTAGAAACAGAAATATATTTTGATATTTTGTGGCTAATATAATTGTCAGGTTATTGTGCCGGTTAACGCCGCCACTGTGTCTCAATTATCTCGGTCTCGTGCATTTGGATAGTCATATCCTCATCAGGAATTCAACTGAAATTAACATGGTTGAAACTGCCTACACTAAATTCATGGGTCATCTCGATCTCATTCCCCTCATTGCAAATGGCTTTAACTTGTATTTCCCCCTTTTAGTTCTGATTTTGTGTTTATGTACCCTCTTACAATTGGGTGAAAAAATTTTACATTTTCTTGGATTGCAAATGGTGTTCGGTTCTTATGATTACGACAAAGACAGCTATTCTAATATTATTGAGGAAGGAAGAATTCTTTTGAAACGAGGTTTTTAAGTTGCTCTGAGATTGATAATAACAGGCAATTTATTTGCAGAAAGACAGACTTATGATAAGGAAATGAGATATTTATCCTCTACAGAATCCAGACAAGATTACAAGTCTACAGTCATTGAAATAGCATCAAAAGACAGAGATAGTCGTTACTATTCAAAAGGTTTCGGTTCTCCTTTCATAGGTGAATTAAATAATGAGATTAAAGAATATGTACAGAATGTATCTTTTAGGAGACACTCAGACTCAGAAATTATTGGAAGAGAATTCTGATGATTGGACTCCAGTTGAGTATAATGAAGAATACATTGACAAAGATTACCAGCTCGTTACACCGGACAACTCCCGGACCTCTCGGCTTATGCCTGAGAGACCAAACCAGTCGAAGATCAATATTAATAAACACTCATTTATTAAAAAACTATGGCCTCTTTAGATTATTATGGAAAACGAGTGACGAGATTGACCGAGCGAGAATGAGTGAGATCTGTGACTGAATATTGTGATTTTGTAAATGTCGTGATAAACTTCTGTTATGTTGTTTTAATTTTAATTGAGCTCTATTTTTGAAATATATCTATCTGTATTGGTGG
>MQRK01131841.1:0-13431 GCA_001938485.1 Girardia tigrina | reverse complement strand
TAAAAAATTATTTTTATAATATTTTTAATAAACAATCAAAAAATAAATTAACAATTATTAATTATTACTTATAAAACATACATTTTTTCGATTCATTCACTAACCTGATTTTCTATAAAAATAATATAGACATCATTTAGTAAAAAAATAAATAATTATTTTAATAATAAATAAAATTCGATGTTCGTCTGTGGATGAGCACTCAACAAATGGATATAACTGATAAATTGAATTAATATTTTCTAAGTTACTTCCTTTGATGAGTGTTTATCTTTCTACAGAATGTTTTACTTCATCCAATGTCTAATTGGAATATTCAAAATCCGAATATGAAATCTGAAATTATTACAATTTGTAGGAGGTCGTTTTTAACTTTGAAGATATGTCGTTACCAAATAATTTCCTTAATATAATATAATCATTCTTTCTATATTTGAATACTTAAAAGTAATATTAATTAAATATTAATCGTTTTGTACATGTATTAAATACGTAATAAGTATTACGCATTTAGATTGTATGGAGGTTTAATTACGTCTTAAAGATTACCAGAAAAGTACAAATTTGTAAAATAAAATAACGTACTTTATTTAGAAAATTAAATTATTAAAACAAAATTCAAAATAAATATATGAAAATTAATAATAAATAGTCATATTTTTGTGTGAAAAATATTTACAATGGGGTATGTTCAATTTGTAAAATCGTTTCTTTAATCCAGGTGTAAAATCGATATTTTTGATATCCGTGATGATTAAAAAAGGTTGTGTGATTAGATAAAAGAGAGTGACACTTTCGATATAGTTCACGGTTTTTCCTAGAGACTGACAGGTAGTATAAGAGTCATGACGCATTTGGAGTTCCTGCTGTTCGTACTGGGCTCGTTTGATTAACAAAATTATTCAAATTTCTAATTATTTATTCGGCTCGATTGAAAGAGTTTTTTATTTTACTTTTAGTCATTGAAAATAATTCAAATTAATAGAGAAATAAAACAAAACCAAATATTTTAACAGGTAAATTCAAATATAAAGAAAACCTTGTTCTAAAAAATTGTAGAAACTATTTGTCAGCATAATTTCCACAGTAAATCTATAACTGAGATTCATAAATATTTGAACATTCTTTTCAGCAAAGTATTTGAAAAAATAATTCAAAAGAAAAATTCAATTTTTTCGAAATCAATTTCTCAATAAGCAAAAATTTCGTAATTAAGAACATAAAAAAAGATTTTAAATTACTGACGAAAATCACTCTGATTGATCAACGAATCAGAGCAAGCCATTTGATTCATCTGTCTTAACAGCACACAATAACCGGCTTAATCGACTGGAATAATCAAATTGAATCTGGATGAGTCATGAATTATAATTTAAAAATGATAATAATAATAACCCAAACAGAGAAGTATTTGTTCGGGTTTTTAAATATTAACATTTTTTTAATTTTCTACATTATTTTTAAATCTTTGTTAATTAAATTACTTATTCTTTTAAAGATATCACGATACATATATTGTGTCTTATCAGGCATTAGAAAAAATCATCAATAATTCTTTAAAATATTAAAATACAAATTACCAAGTCTTTGAGAAACTTAAAAACATGACTGAATTAAAAGTCTGTTGAGTAAGGAGAAGGAAAATTTTGAATATAAATTAAAAGTACGAAAGTATATAAATACAGATTTAATTGCTAATTTTAATTCCAAAGCATCATCTTCCCTTTGTTCCATCATGTTATGCTTTCGCATCTTAGTTTATTTTGACCCAACATATTATTTAGATATGTCTCTCCTCTAAGTGTCTCTAACTCACACTTATTAGAGATCCATATCGTACCCCATCAACCCCAGCTGGCCCTTTGATCTCGCCAGTGAAGTTGATGAAGTACCTACTGGGGTCCTACATTATATTTAAATATATTAGTTCTATGAAAGTTGACTTATGCCACTTCTATTTAATTAACTGATTATCTTATTCTTTCTCAACATGTTTCCTTTTTATTGGATTATTATATTGCTTATAGTTTATCAATTTCATATTAAAGTTAAAAGAACATGAACAAAACTTTGCATATTAAAGATTTATTAAAAATTGAAATCATCCAATAAGTCAATTAATCCACCTCTCATCATCTATTTTCCGAATCTGAAAAAACTATAAACTCCTCTCCCTGTCCAGTCGTAATGGATCGAAAGCGAAGGCGAGCTTGTTGTTCCTTGAGGATTTTTTCTTTGATTTTTCCTCGAACAATTTTTGCATTTCATTGAATACACCGCCAGGGACTGTAGCAATGGATTGTTCATTTACATTAAGGCAAGGAGTCTCTTCTAATTCTAAGTCACTTTGCCGGGTATGTTTCTGCTTCTTTTGGTATAAATCGGGATGGTCTGAACCTTGAATCTCTTTTAATTCAATTTCTGCTTGTTGGAATAGTTTCGTTTTCTTTGCTCGCGCCTTTTCTTTGTTCGGCTCATTTTGCTGGTCATTGATGCCATAATATCTTCCTTTGTGATAGACGCATGAATTGTAGAAGATGAAGCAAGGTTTACATCTTTCGCATCCATGGGTTCTTTTGCTGCAATTCTAGAAGCAGTCTCCAAGATCATCGCAGGATTTAATTATAAATAATATTTAATTAATAATATTTAAATAATATTATAATAATATTTAATTATAAAAGCAAAAAAATAGAAATTTATTGTCAAATATATGAAGACGATAAAATATGGTATAAAGTTACAATATTAATAATAATTAAAAATAAATGTTTGGGATAAAATTTAAATTAATGAAATTCGTAATTGAATGAATTTGAAAGGCAAATTAAATTTCAAATAATACACTTAATAAATAAAATTGGTTTGAAAACGAATTAAATATAAAATATTAAAAATAGTTAAACAGAATTTAATAAATTTTAAAAATTAAATACTATATATTTATAATTAAAGACAAAATTAATATATAAAACAGTTGATTTTAATAATTTAAATAGTGTTAAGTGTAAAAACAGTTTTTAACGATAAATACAATGCAAAATTTCAAAAATAGTGCATTTACATATATTTATATTTACAATTATTTTGATATTATGTTTATGTAATAGATTCGCAAATATTATTATTATAAAAATTTAAAATAAAAAATAAAATAAAAATTTAATTATAAAAATTTTAAATTATATATTTAAAAAATTAAATTATAATACAATATTTAAAATGATTATTTAAAATTAAATTATAATTTTGGGTTCTTGATCAAAAAAAGATGTCATTAACGCTACAATTTCTTTTTTTATCACAATTCAAGTTTTTTAAACAAATATTTTTGAGGCACTTTCGCACTTTCTTTTTTGCACAAACCATTATGATCAAACACAATATAACACTCTTCATATCCTTTTATATCCACAGATACACTTTCGTAATAACCCTATCACCAATATTTCTTGTGTATTCACTGGAATCTTTGCTACTTTGAAATATCGAGCATAAGCCGATATGGTTGTTTCGACATTGTTGTCTTTCCGGTAGAAGTCTTGAAACAAACTGTTCCGAGCTGCTGGCTATTGTTGCCACATTGGGTTCGAATTTAAAATTTAAACTCATAACACTAAATAAAATTTTACTTAATCTAGCTTAAATTTATGTTATTTTTACATTAAATTAGGAAAATCTTATTTGATATATAACTTGTTTGATATATTGCTTGTAAAAATAAAAATACAGAAATAGTTAAATTACTCCTAGAGAAAAATTGTAATGTAGACGTACAAAATAATGAAGGCGATGCACCAATTCATATTGCTTGTGTACATGGATCTATTGAAATTGTTAAATTATTGCTTCAAAAAAATTCTATTCTCGAATCTCTGAATAAGGACAATAAAACTCCTCTTCAGTTAATAAAATTAGAGAATAATTTATTAGTCGCTGAAATGCTCTTGAAAAAGAATATTCATCTCGAAATCACGAAAGAACAAATGGCGTATCTCACCAGTGGTCAAGTAACATTATCGTCAAACATGATTGTCTATTTAGGATTATTAAAGTTAAATAAATTATAACTATTTAGAAAAATTCAAGATTTCGCTTTGAAATTAGATATGGATAACATAAAGAGTTTTCTTAATGTTTATAAATTATTTGCATTAATGAGTTTGATCGAACGAAATTGTTTAGAGAAACCTTGCCAAGACATAATTAAACACAGAGATCGTTTTGCTAAGCGACATCAACAACATAAGAAGAGAAGTATCAAAATATCAAAAATGATGTGTATTATATGCTGTCTTGAACCAATTAAAATAAGAATTGATTGTGGCCACATATTTTGTCGCACTTGTTCACAAAAGATCAATAAATGCCCTGTATGCAGATATTCGTTACAGAATAGAAAGAATTTTTTTGAGATCTTTATATAATTTTCATTAAAGATTAGCAATAAACTGAGTTAAAAATCTCTGATAACGTACATGGTAACAACGAGTGTTATAATCGATCCGAAAAAGTACTTTTATTTATTTAAGTTTGTGTAATATTTGAAACTCTTATTTGTGTTTGTAATTGTAAATAAATAAATTTCGTTTCTGAATAACGATTATTTTTAAATTTATTAAATTCTGTTTAATTATTTCAGGATCTAATATTTAATTCATTTTCAATTCTATTATATTTACTAAGTTTATTATTTTAAATAAAATTCGTTTTTAAATCTATTTAATTTAATAAATTGAATCAATAGCCACATACTTTATTTATCAGGAGTGAAAAAAATTATTTACATTTTTCCAAATATTAAACTTGTGTTCACAAGAATAAATATTATACATAACGAAGCTGTGAATTTCTTCTAAGATCATCAAAATCATATAATAAGTTAGAAAGAAAGGAATTAATATCAACTTCCTATTAACCTGTAGAAACGAAGGTCTCATTCCAAATTTCATTAAGAATTTAAAACTGTACTATGTCCTAACCCAATCGGATAAATTTCATATTTATAAGACAACATTAAACCGTAAAATAGAAAAAGAACGTAAAAAAAGCCGACAAACAAGCGAGTAATAAAATCCAAAAAAATTCTGAGTAGCAAAAAATTGATTACACTGCACTTTCCAGCGTCAGATACCATGTTGAATTGAATAACGACGAAGTATGTCTGACGAAGTAGTCAAACGTTACCAAATGTAAATCTTTACTTATATACATGTATTTCTTTAGCATAAAGATATCAGACTCATACGATATTAATTAGTCTATTAGTCTACAGACATTTTGACGTTTTCACTAATGTATTATTATAATTAAATAAAACATTTAATATACGATTTTACTTTTAAAAGGTTGATTAAAGTACAAATTGTGGGTACAGCATGCAACATGTCTAAATATAAATAGAGTACATCATTTCATAAAAAAATTATTACCTTTTATCAATTCAATTTTAACAAAATAATAAAACAAATCAAAGAAAGACGTTGGGATGTTCATCTATTTTTGTTTTGCAAATTGGACAAAATTGTATTTGCTCATTGAAACAATTTTTACAAATGACGAGATGACCGCATGGCAAAAAGAGGATGGAAACTTGATTCTTCTGGCACAAAACACATATTAAACAGTTCCTGTTTATGAGTTTTAATGAACTCAACATTTGAGTTTCGGCATTTTCAGTCAGTTTAATTTTGCTTTCTATAATATTTCCATAATGTTTATCAAGTCTTAGCTCCATTAATTTCCAGTAACAGTCATTCAAAGACGCATCATTTATATCCATTTGTTGAGTGCTCATGATACAGCAGCACATCTTCAATACAGATTTATCATATCCAAATAATTTATGTAGATTTGAGAGGCACGGATTGCGGAAATGTTTGATCAATTTGGATATTTTGATCGGATCATCATTCGGATATTCAAAAACTTTAATCTCATCACGAATTTTTCCATATGTCAAAAAGTTTGAGTAAGTTTTTGAATTTGAGTTCGAATTCTGATATTAAATAAATATTACAAGATTTAATTTTTATGAAAGAAAGTGAAACATTCTCTTCTTTTTTATCAATAATTATTATATCAAATATGAAATTGAGCTCACTTTGACTAAAAGAATCATTAAATTTTGGATCGTTTCTCCTGGAAACATTTTTATTATTTATATTTATTTTATTCATAGTTTCTTGGTCAAATCCTTTATTTACTAGGTTATTGCTGAAGGAATGCAGGTTTTAAATTTTTTGGTATTTACCGCAATGTTATACGACTAAAGCATGCATGATGTTATGTAATGTATGTTGTTATGAGTCATTCAAAAGCTTAATTTATACTCTTTCAGAGTATATTTGTCTAAAAATTATTCTAATGTTTATTTTGTTAATAATTTTGATTTTAATTGCACATGTCGAAACGTGATTTTCACAACATTTACTTCATCAAGTTCAAGCTAATTTTTTGTTTTTTTCCTTTTCGTTTTTTTAAAACAAATATTAAACTTAATTTTGTATTGTTAATTTAAAAAATATAAACTTATCAAATTATTATTTTAATTATTTTTGAATAGGCAATCATTGTAAATATACAAAAATACCAATTTCTATCTGGGTGGAAGAATCACTTGTCTAATTTCAACATACTCTAATCAACATACAACATCAATACATACACATATGCATACAATATATATAATATTTGTCTAAAAAGTGTGTTATTTTGTTTGTTTGTCGGTCACGCTTTTCAATGTGAAATGGCGGACGAATCAGAGTGAATCCATTTAAGATCGTGGTTAAGCTGGATACCCTGCATCAATACAATTTTATCAGTGTAGCGTCTTTGCTGAAAGATGCCCGGAAGCCGATGAAATCTATCGAAAACCGTACAAATCGTTATATGGTTCAATTAACACCGATTTCGAATAATGACGATTTTGATCATTCCTACACGGGTTTTCGTGAAATTGTTTATAAAATTATTAATAAAATACTAATTCATTAGATAAATGATGAATTTTATGACTTATTCACTAATTAATTTGCTAAAAATCGATTTTGTGAAAATTAAAAATTTTCGTTATTAAGAAATAGTATCAACAATTAAAATGCAAAATTGCGGAGGAAGCGGACGTAATCAATCTGGTTAGCCTGCATCAATACAATTTTGTCAGTGTAGCGCCTTTGCCGAAAGATACCCGGAAGCCGATGAAATTTATCGAAAACCGTACAAGTCGTTAAATGGTTCAATTAACATTAATTTCGAATAATGACGATTTTGACGATCCCTACTCGGAATTTTGTGAAAATTTTTATGAAAATATCAATAAAATACTAATTTATTTGATAAATGACGATTTATATCACTTATTTATTAATTACATTTCTAAAAACCAATTTAGGTTAAATTTGCAAAATTTCGTTATCATGTAATTCACGGTATATCGGTCCAACTCAAATTTTACTATGATCTCAAATTTTACTATTATATATATGATAATAAAATGAGAAATATTGGAGGAAAATTGAGTGAATCCGCGTAAAGTTGAGATAGCTCTGCATAAATCGCATCGAGATGGTTCTGTCTGTATAGCGTCTTTACCGAAAGGCCCTGGGAGCCGATTTATTTGACTGATTGTTAAATTAATACAGAATTCAAAACAATTAATAATAAAGTACAATAATTACGATTTCAAAATTAAAACAGAAACTTGCAAAGTCAAAAATTCAGCTCACCCGTCATATATGACGGGTATTTTTCTAGTTTAAAATATTCCTCACAATATCAATTGCTATGACTGTAAACATTTTTTTAGTTTTATATGTTTTTAATTTTTGTGGGTTTTCCTTTAAAAATCATTTTTCGTTTTAAAACCTTTTGTATTTTTTTTAAAACTTTCAAATTTAAAAATTAATAAATTATTTTGGCGAAGTGCAAATTTAAACTATCTCCTCATATTGGGAATAATAATAAGATATTAATTTTGCTATTCATAAATTCAAAAATTTATATAATTATCGATCGCAGAGATATTTTTTTTATTTTTCACTAATGCAAAGAATTAGTTAATTAATTAATTTGCCAATTTAAGAAAATTCATAAATTTCCTTATGTACACAAAAATCAATATAAATTTTTTTTTGATGATGAGTGTCATAGAATATTTTGGCTCCCAGAATATTTGGGCCAGGGGCCTTATTTATTCTAGAATATTCGGGCAAGCGGGCCTATTTATTCTAGAATATTCAGGTTACTCCTGAATATTTGGGCCAATATGAAAGACATAAATAAAAATATTTATTTATATTAATATGATTTACTACAATTTTTACATTTCTTAACATAGATTGTTTTGAGGATAGCGATTTAGATGAACATTTATTCCTGTTACTATCAGATTAATTTTGTGTTGTTATTAAAAAATACTTATTAAAAATTGAAAAAAGTGCAAAAATTGTAATCATTAATTAACTATTTTTTTAAAAATTCTTTGTTTATATGATATGAATTAATGTTGTATTTATTAATTTGCCATTAAAATTTCAACTTTACCAATTGATGACAAATTGTATAACATGTTATGTTCTTTCTTTACCATGGATGTTAAGTATCCTAAAATTTTACCAAGAATAAGAAATGTCCACTTAGAAAGGTTGCTGAAAATTATAGAATAAAGGAGGAATTTCTACATCATGATAGTAAAGGTGGTATTGTTCAAGCTTTGAAAGCCTGTAACAAAGATCGTATTATAAGAAGCGCGCATTATAATGAAATATCTGGTGACCATTTTCCATGGAAGGAAATGTGGAGAAATTTAAATGGTAGCTTTTCTGGAAAAACATGAGCGAAGATTGTAAGAGGTAGGTAAAATATAGTAGACATGATATTTTTAATCATTCATTGCTATTTTTTCTTTTATTTAGATATTCTCGGTCATTTGATGTGTGCCAACAGCATAATAAACAGGCAAAGACTGTATCTGATAACCTCCTTCTTGTTTATGTTCCTAATGAAGGGATACAGCAATTAGGCATTGATTTAATTGGTCAGTTTCATGAAACACCAAATGGTAATAAATACATCATTGTGTTGGTTGATTATTTTTCGAAGTTGCCAGAGGCTGAAGCGCTTCCAAATTCATCAGCCATTACGGTTACCAAATTTATTTATGAAGCAGCATGCAACCATAGTGTTTTCTCGGTCATTATCAACGATTAAGGTTGCTCACTTGTTAGTGAAGTTAATGATTCCCTGTTCTCATGTTTTGGCACTACCAAAATAATTTGCACTGCCTACCATATACAATAAAATGGTTTAACATAAATATACATTGGTACACTGAAAAATTGGTACACTGAGAAAATAATATCAGAAAATGAAGACAATYGGGATGAGAAAATTCCTGGATTACCGTTTGTCTACCGTACTGTAGTCCCCCAAAGCACCAAGTTTACGCCATTTAGGCTACTTTATGGTCGAGAAGTAGTGTTATCCATTGAAATTGACATTTTTATACAAAGAGCGAACGCCACGTGGGATAACTGCCTTGGCTCATTTGAACAGATGATAGAAAAAAATGTCGTAGCTATGAACAACATTAGTGCTTCTATCTTTTAAAATGTGTAGCAAGATATTGCCAAATCCCAAACAGTCTACTAAAAATATTTACTTAATGATCTGCACATAAATCCGCTTGAAATTGGCGCAAAATTCCTCCTGAAAAACATGAAGAATATTGACAGAAAAGGTGGAAAATTACAACCAAAATGCTTTGGTCCTTATGAAATTGTAAAGCACTTAGAAAAGGGAAGATACTAACGTCGAAATCCTGCTCTTGTCAAATGCTGAAGTGTATATATGCTTCTAATCGTTTGAAACATTTCAGTGATCGTTCACAAAGCAAAGATCTACACGGTGATTCTTCGCATTCTCGTACTCTAGAACCTAACCCTTGATTCTTCCCCAATCTCATCTGGTGTGCAACATGCTGTTTTTTCATTCTGTCCACTGAGCCCAGCATCTAGAAAAATCATTGCAAAACGGCTGGATTTGGACTTTTTAATGTGGTCTACTGTGGGAACAAAGTCACTTTATCATCCAAAGGACGATGTGTGAAAATTTATGGAGATGGAAACTGTTTCTTTAAAAATCTTAGCTAATTTTTAACAGGCTCTGAAGAATCACATTTAACTTTGCGTCGCCTAATTATTGAGCACATGACCACAACCATTCTCGTAGAATTGAAGGAATACTTATCCTACAATACAAACGATTATTTAAACAACAACGGAATTGCTGAGTCATTGTAGCAATAAACATGATTTGAGAAATATCGAAGGACTAGTTTTAATTGGCTAACAAATCAGAGCGAGTGGTTAATCATGCACTAATTCAAATGTCAAGAAATTATTTGTAGTAACGAAATTTTTACCATTTACGATTTAAAGACATCAATTTAATTGTAAATTTGACCATTTTGTTTCAACTCACTAATTTTGATTTAACAAACATTTTTGTAATTAATGAAATCGTTTTGATTCTCACATTTTTTTCATAACAAATTTTTGAGTACAAGTATGAATATTGAATAATTTTTTGATTTTCGAATTATTTTCTGAAGAATCATTGAGTTGATTTGCTTGAAATTTGCGGCGAATATTTCCTTTAAATTATTTAGTTGATTAATTTGTGATGCAGAATATTTGTAATGAACGGTTTTTATATTTTCTCGAAACTTTTGTGACAGCAAGTACAATTTTGAATTTGCTATGATTTTCTGATTTATTTATTTTACTTGAATTTAGAATTAGAAAGACTGACAAAGACGGAGGTCAGTGCAAACTACGAAATTTCTGAAATGCATTGAAAAATGAGCCGTACAATGATGAATTTAAAATAGCAAAAATGGGCCACGCCCAAACAAACAACACAATGAATCTGTCACTACTTGTCAGTCTCTAAGACAAACTGGAAACAGCACGAAGCACATACATATTTCGCGATTATTCAATTTAACATAAAATCTTACTGTGAGGCTAGTGAAAATTTTAATAAACAATTTTTTTGTTTCATCGAACTAAGTCAATAATTAAATGATGGAAAAAATTCAAATTGTACTTCATAGAAAAATTAATGATTTTGTTGATTTGAATGCAAGTTAATTCATAAATTTCATGATCATCCGAATATGGATTGATCGAAATCTATCGATTTCCTCGGACCGAATCCTGTACCATCACTCCCGATGCGACGGTATTCAAAAGGTCGACATGACCGGACCAATCGGAATGACGAACCACAATGAGTCAGTCGCGGGACCGACATCCGATGAAGCGTTGACCGGTGGTCACTGGACCTAATCGGTACACAACCACCGTTGAACCGACACGTCGATCTTTACGGACACCAAGTCCAGGCACATTAAAGGGATGCTGGTCACCACAGCTCGATCCGGTGGCAAGCCCCTCCCTGACTTTGAAAAGCAAAATGTAATTAATTTTTTTGTTTTTAAAGAAATACTCTTTTTAAATACTTTAAATCCTTCAGAATTAATTATTCAGTTTTGATTATTTATTTGTACGCTTCAATGTTTTTTATTCCTTTCCTAACCCGTGTTTGTGTACATAATTTTTAGAATGTAACCACAATGTTTTGATCTATCTTTTTTTCTGTGTACATTTTATCCATCACACGTCCCCTAAGAATATTTAAACCATGATTTGCGGATTCAAAATGGGAAGATAAACTCCAAACTTCATTTATCATAATCTCTCTGTCTTTCCTCACAGAGAACTCTTGTGTTGTATAGACACAAATATCTGGTGTCTTTTTGTATGATTCAGTTCCATATTTCCCATTTATCCTTGTGACAAGAATGTCAAGAAAAGGAGGTTTGTTATTAACTTCTAATTCTGTAGTGAATTTAATATTATGAATTATTTAATATAAAGAATGTTAAGAATGGTTCAATAAGACATTGATTTCTGAAAACAAGAAAGTTGTCATCGACATATCTCTTGTAGAGAACAATTTTTTCCACTGGGTAAGTAAAAATTTTAACCTCAAAAGACTTCATAAAGACTTCTCTGATTTCAATTTCAATAATCAAACGACTCAATAAAGAATGAATTATCTTTGCGACATTGTAATATACAGTCTCAATAATTGATAGTGCAAGCAAAATGGATGACCAGCTCTAGATATTTTAGTTTGTCCATATAACTTACCTGGTTGTGAACCCTGACATGTCAACAGTTTCTCAATTTTTTGATTAATATCCTTATTCTTAGGAAGATGTTGCAGTATATTCTTGAATTCTGTTTCATTATTCATTGGTAACGGTTTATTATTTTCCTTAATTTTAAATTTAGTGAATTTATATGTATGTAATATGACATTCATTTTATTAATGTAGCTTGATTTGTAAAGTATTTCAATATCGTAACCCTTATCAAATTTTGTTAGAATTATGTCGTGTTTTCCTTAACTCTTAATGGGTTTTTTCTTCATTTTTCTTAAATTTCCCATTGTTATTAATATAAATATTTGCAGCTTTCTTTAATGCAAATTGTTTGTCTTTTAGTACATATTCTATAATACTTTTAATGTCTGATTGTTTTTCTGTGTTTGATTCTGAAAAGTCTAGAGCATTTTCATTTTCATTATTTTTTCCTTTTGATTAATTTTAATTTTGCTATTATTATTGCCTAATATTTGTTTCTCGTATTGTTGATATAAATATTTGATTTTAGATTTTAATTTCCATGTGTTCAAGGAGGATCTAGTTCCATGGTTGGGACCAAATTTAAAAATTTTGCGTTCTTCATTTGTTAATGTATAATATAAGTTAATAAGGGAGTTTTCAACATTAAATTTTTTTTATCCCAAATAATCGTCATAATTCATCTATTTTTTATAATGAGTTAATTTTATTTTAAAAGCAATATCCATAAATTCTCTTCATAAAAATCTTAAAAAGACATTAGACCAAAAACCCCCTATCACATTAAAGAAATTTTTGCGTGCATGTTTTACATTATAGAGTAAAAAACAATTTTTTTCATTCTTGCTCGATTTTTTGGTTTTAATGTTGAAATTTTTCGATTTGTGTTAAAACAATATGAAATTTTGAATTCTAAATGAATTTTGGAATTAGACCTTCGTTTCTACATTATGCTCATTGTGAGGAATATGTGGCGTGTGGATGTTTTTGTGTAGTGTTTGCATGTTTAAATGTTGTGTGTTGATTCGGATTGTGCCTCTCCTAATCAGATGGATGATCAATATTTTAATTCTTATAATATGAAACTAATTTATTTATATTTAGATTTAATATTCAAATTTTTAATTTTTATTATTGTAACTTTTAAATAATTTTATTGATTTTATTTTTGTAAATTTTTAAATAATTAAAATCAAATTAATGTTTAAAAATGATTA
>MQRK01131823.1:0-12962 GCA_001938485.1 Girardia tigrina | reverse complement strand
TATATGTAAAATTTTAAATTGTAATAAATGTTATTTTTCTGTTGTATATTCATTTTTTGAACTTTATGTCATTTTGTTCTCAAATAGCTGCCGCACCCTGTAAGTAACACTCTTATTGCAGTTACTAAATTAGGTACGTTATCTACTAGCCCATTTTAACAAATGTAATTTAAAAATCTTGTGGAAAAGTGTTATTTGGTACTCTTCTTACAATCGCTTGTAATTCACTGCATAACTCAGTTGCGTCATCATCCTAGAGTTTACTTACAACTTTCCATAGTGTTCCAGAACCGCTTTGGAAGTTTTTACCTGTATTTCTTGAACGTTATAGAGATATCCAAAAACCTGATTAATATTTCTCATTTGAGTAAACCTCTCATCGATAAAATTTATTGCGGAATCCAGGACAGCAAAGTAAAAATTAATTTTGGATTGATCTTTTTCATAAGATATAAGCTTATCTTCTGCTTCATAACTGGACTGCTTTTTCTTTTTTAAACATTATAGCTTCGTTTCTGATACGAGTGATGCAGCAATGTTGGCCTCTTCCGAAGTTTCTCTTGCTTCTACTAACGATTTTTAAATCCCAAATCACTTCTAAGCTTTGAAAAAAATTTTATTCTTAGGAGAGTATTTAGAGCAGCGTTAAATTCAAATTCCTTTGATTGAAGAAGTTTCTTAGTCAAATTAATTTATAAAAAAATTGTACTATACAACAAGTGAAGCAATAAAGTTGAAATCCGCGATTTTTTAGCCATAGACATTGTCTCAATTCGTGTTTGATTTCAAGAGGAACCAATCAAAGTATGCTATTTGTAAATATCCTTGTAAATATCCTCATACACATCAGTTAGTGGGTAATATAACCGAAGCAAGACTTCAATCTGACTTTCCCATCTTGTACCAGAAAGTGGTTTTAGTGTCAAACAAGACACATGACGCAATAGGACTTCCCGGTGGTGGGTTGAAGGAGGAAAATATACATATATTTTGGATCAAGTTAAAAAAGGATGTCAGAAAAATATTAGGAGTATCATTTATGACAAGATTTATTGTGTTTGAACTTCATGATACAAAAAAGAAGCATGGATTTACATACAAAATTCTTTGTTGAATATCACTATATTTACCTTTCATGTTACTTCAATTGTCATACCCTTGCCCCGTAAATTTTCTAATGAAAGAGACATCTCATTTAACTTATCAATATTTTTTCAGCTACCCCAAGACCAGTGGTGTCTGAAAGAGGAATAAATCCTATAAAAAATATTCTTTGATTTGACTCTTACATTTACGTCACTATTCACTTTTACAATGCTAACAATGATGATCATTTGTTCAACATTACTTGCGTCACGTGTGTAATCTAAAATTATTGAATAATATGTTGGAGACTGAATAGAAGTTAGAATATTCTTCTCGACAGCTTTAGCTAAAAGACTGATCAATTTAGTTTCGATAGTTTTTCCGACTTCAGGTATACGAATATCTTTGTTACATATTTTTCAAAGATGTTCTCGCATTGTAGGACCAAACAACGACAGATATTGAACCATTTTAAAAATATTTCCATTATCAGGAGTATATATTTTGTCATATGTTCAACGAAACGGTAGATTTTTACTTCTTAGAACTCTCACTAATGCAAATAACCTTTTTAAGAATCTGTCGCACGCTAGTACTTTCCTCTTCCATTACTAATCGTAAATTTCCCTCGTTGATGGTTTTATTAGTCTTTAATCTGAGCTCTAACTCTTTCCACTCTTGGTAGTGATCTAAATGGCTACTGTTGTTTTTCTTGATTTGATAATATCATAGAAATATTCTTCCAGTGATTCAATCCTTTGTTAGAAAGAGCGGATTTTCCGTCTATGTAAAATAAAAGCAGAATATTCATCCCTCGAAACTGACTATTAAAGTAATGAACGAGATATACATTGACCATCGACAAGTTTTCCCTTATAATACATTGTAGAAAACATTCTTTGATCGTTATCTAATAAATAGTCTATATTTTGCACTTAATCTGGCCCGTGTTCGACGAGAATTTGCCGTCGATGATCCGAGGAGACATCCCACGTTTCAGGGTCACTGAAATTTAAAAATGGACTAGAAGAATTTTCTATGATCTCTTTTTCAAATTCTTGATTCTTATTTTTTTCACCACATTGTGTGATATTTTTTATTTCTGAAAATAACGCAAGATTTTCTGTCGTATAAATTTCTGATGACAGATGGTTTCTTTCTTTTCTCATATGATCATCTGAACTTTTTTCTCGTTCTGATTCTTAAAGATTTGGACGAAGACACTTTTTAAATGACTCAGCTTGCTTTTCTAACGATAATTGTTTCTATAATTTTCTCATACGGCATTGTGCTCCAGAAAATTCTTATATAGATTAATTCTTAATACACGGTAGATGACAGAAAAAAATAAGTTAAGTACCGTTAACCCACTTGATCAATAAATATTTTAAATATTTTTTAAAAAATTTTAATTGATAAACTTAATAAATGTTTATGTATAGTACATATTTCAAATTTTTAGTACTTACAAAATATAAATTGATTTTTTTTATAATCGTTTGCTTATATTTAAAACAAATTTGTTTATAATGAGAAAAATTAAAATGCAGTATTTGAATTATAAATATTTTTTTTAAATTTGAGTCTTTAATTGCACATTTCAAAATAACTTGTATTATTATAATTATTATTGTGAAATAAAGTTATTGATCTTTTTCTGTTTTCTTCTACAGCGATTTTCACAATAATAATAAATGATGAAAGTGAATCCGCCTCAATTAATTGGAAATTCGACTGAGGCATTTGATGGATTCATATTGCAGTTTGAGCGTTTTATACGCGCCATCAAGCCTTCCGATGAAGACATGTTATTATAGCCGGACACTCTGTGTTCTCAGACCAAGTAATTCCCAGAGCTATTTAACTTTCACAATATTGGCGAACTTAAATTTCTTGAATCTTTTGGAACAGGTTGCACAAAGATGATCTTTGCTCCTACACAAGTAGCAGTGCCTTTCTCGATTTGATGAACAATCCGATTGTGTCCATTTCATCTTGCATTCGTTCTTCATATGCCACACTTTACTGCATTCAAAACATACTACGGGGTTTGTTCGTCTGATAACTGCTGCAGCTGTCCATTCCGATGCATTCTGTGCCTTAGTTGGATCTATTTCATCTGCTTTTGCCGTCTGCTCAGCGCGAAGCAGCATCCGTGCAACTTGAATCAAGTCATATAAAGTGACCTTTAATTTCACTGCTTCTGATGCGATATACCTGGTGACAACACGGGGAAGTCCTGCTAAAAGAGTCTGTTTAATGAAAAATTCTTGCGGTACCTCTCCTTGGAATGTAATTGTTACGAGGCGTCGCAAGGCGGCCACGAATTCTTCGACTGATGCACCTTGGCGAAGACTCCGACTCCTGAATTCTTCATATGCTGATCTCGGATCTGGTCTAAATGCGAATCAATGCCGCTTTGACTGTCTCATACTGCTCCTACTCTTTGATTGTCAACCCGCGAACAACTCAAACGCGCGACCTTACAGAAGTAGCGGAATCGCTTTTAATTGGTTTCGTAACCGCAAATAACCGAGGATGCCTCGAACTTTTTGAAATTTTGAATTAATCTCTCTGGCTGTAGTGGAACTTGTTAATAACTTTTCATCAATAGATTCTAATATGTAATTAACAAATTTTCCACGATACAAAGTCTTTAAATTTTTTATTACGAATACATCCATTGGTTGAACTAATGATGTGGTAATTGGTGGAATAAATTCCAGCTGTATATTTTGTAGATTGTTTAAATGAGGGTGTGCCGCACAATTGTCAACAAGCAGCAAAATTTTTTTTTGTTGAATTCTGGCAAGGCCAGAAAAAAAATTCAACAGGAATTGTTCAATTCTGGGAATTGACATTTCTATATATAAATTATCACACTTTTCTTTAGCTCAAATATGTATATATATAAGGTTTAAATTTACAGTCTGTAATAATTTTGATAAATTATAAGTTATTCCTAATAATTTGCTTAAAACAAAAACTGTAACAATAATGTTGCACTTATAAATGGAATTTAACAAGTTCGCTTTCTGACAATGATTAACGAACTTTTTTGATTTTGTCCAAAGAAGCAATAATTAGATAGAAATATCTGTAAAGAGAAGTATAGCTTTATGCCTTTCACACCATCTAGTTTCGCATATTTTGTGAATTCGTTTGTTTTTCATTGAAGGAGTTTCAAACTCCTTTTGCTGCCATTTCAGGATTTTAATATGGTTTTAATTTATAACTAATATACATAAGTATATAATTATTGCATTATTTCTCAATATGAAATCTCATTTTCAAGACTCGTGTTTTTATTAAATTAATTATTTTAATATAAAAATATACGGAAAAGTAAATTCGAAATTTGCACAGAAACCCTTCAAGTAAAGCAGTATCCTAAAAAGAAAAGAGAATTTTTTTGCAATTGTAATTTTTGAGAAATTATGACTCAATTATTTAGAATTATGACTTTTCGGGATTATGTTCTTTCAGGATTTCGGCTTAGGGATTGTGTCATTCAGGATTATTTCATTCTGGAATATGACCTTCTATAAATTTATACCTTTTTGAGAAGCTTCCTAATTTGAAAGTTTATCGAGTGTTCCAATTGTCTTTCTATGAATCGCAGCGTGCGAATCTTTGAAAGACTTTCATGTGTTTATATGGCTGTGTTTCATTTCCGCCATTGTCCAAGAAATTTCAACATTGTCACTATAACAAAATGAATTGGATCTATAACTACTTTAAAAATTCGGTAGTTATGACAATTGTATGTATTTGTTCCTTATATTTGCTGTTCTTTCCCAACTCTATATCACATCACCATTTTAAGATAGTGTTGTTGATAATTTTTTAATTTTCAAAAAACTAGCGATTCATAAAACACTTTTATTTAAAATTTCAAATTATAATCGAAATACAAAAAATATTAGAAATTTAAAAATAAAAAAAGAAAAATTGTTTAAATACAAATTTTTATCTTTTGTGTTTTTTAAAAAAATTTGAATGTTTTGGCTCGTTTTGTTTTAGAAAAGGAATATGCAATCTAACAACCACGATATTAAAATTTTCTTGAAAGCATATTTGTCTAAGATATGTAATGTATTTGTATTATGAGTATTTATCACACTCATACTTTTCTGTAGCGCTGATTGAACTTATCATGAAATTTAATTGTATTAAAAATATTTCACATTGTATTATTAATAAAAAATATATATAATATATTAGTATAATAATTTCTGAAATATTTAGATATTAGTAATAATAAAATATATTTCTAAAAATTAATTATTTAAATTTCAATTTTAACACATGTTAGTTATATAAATTAAAATATTTACATGCATAAATATCAATCATATCTAGCGCAGATTATTTATTGCTAGTTGATTGTTTATTATGGATGGTTAAAGGAAACGTTTCACGAAGATCAATTGTGAAACAGTAAGAATGAAAGTTTTTAATGGTGTTATCACTTAACAATACCATCCATAATACTAAGAATATGAATGTTCTCCATATTGATTTCGAAATGGGACAAAACTATATAAGATGCATTATTGTTGGTAGATTTTATTTGTAAACTGATAAATAGGAAGATTGAGATAGGATGTTTTGCAATTAATTCAGTCTTACAAGTTTGATCGTGTTCCGTTAAATATAAATATTTTTTGTAATTTGTTTTTTTTAATCTATATCACTGTTTCTGTTTTTTCTCTTTTATTTAAATTGAAACAAATTCCACTGTTATGTCAGGCATTTGTAATAGTAATGCCGATATTAAATTTTTACTTATTGAAAGAAAATTTTGTTTTTTTTAAATAAGCAGTTAATTTGGGTTGCAAATCAAAAGCATATATTACAAATGAGCCTTTGAGATCTGTATTAGTTTAATTACATGCTATATCATATGTAAAATGATACTTTTATATAGATGATCAATTACTTTTAATATTAAAAGGAAAGAATATGTCGGTGGATAAAATTCATTTATGATATATCTATAGTATAATTTCGATATGAAAAACTTATGTTCAGTTTTTCGAAGAGATTTTGTAAATGATCGTACCAAACAAAGATGGTTTATAAAATGTTGTTCCTGGACATTCGTTTAAGATCGATAATTATGTTTTGCGATACTTGTTTGAAAATAACTTAACAACTAGAGAAATTGCGAAAGAGTTCGAGTTCAAATTGGTGTTTAGTCACATAATCGCATCACAGATAATCGCTAACTAATTTAATCGGATCACGCTTAATCAAGTGTGAGGCAATAATCCGTGTCCGATTAAGTTATGGCACAATTATCTGTGATGCTGTTAAGTGCCATCAATTCGTTCAAATTATAGAACTACTGGAAACCATTTAAAATCGCTTTAGCTGATTTAAAGATAAATACTTGGATTCAACAAGAATTTATTGAAGTGAATTTATCTAACCACATAGGAATACGATCATCACATCTCATCAGACATAACAGAGTTCTAATTTTGGACACTCTGAATACTGGAGATAAAAATAGATGTTTTTTTAAAAATATGAAGAGAATAAAAGCTTACCTAAAACGTGAAACATTACCAGCAGCTCTTACAAAACTAGGTACTTATGAAAAAAATACGGATCTGTTGGTGATGGGATATGAAATTTTTAATATACTAAAAGTCACTAAAACAATTGCAAACAGCCGATGTAAATGTGTACTCTAATTATCAAGATAAATTGCGTACATTTATCAAGAAAAAGACTTGTACTAGAATCCATAAAAGAAATCGTGTTCCTCCAAAATTAATTCTATACAACATTTCGCGATGGAGAAAGAAGAAAACTATTTCATAGAGAATAAGTGCTTAATACAAACAGTATTTGTCTAATATTGAATCATCAGGTGACAGTATATTCTGCAAAATAATATGACGGAAAAGTACTTTAATTCTTCCAAAAGTGATTTTCTAAGACACTTGGTGATTATTTTTCTTTCAATGTTGAGAACTTTAAACCAAGAAATATTACCTGAAAAAAAGGTAACAACCTATTATAAATAATACCAATTATATCGTCGACATATACAGCAGACAGAAAACTATCTAAAAATCCTGATTTTTGTACTTCTTTTCAAAATTGGTCAATAGTATTTTGTTAATTACTTGATATGGTTGCTTAGTTGCGTAATCTTATGCTCAAATAGTATTTTGCATTCTGTGAAAGATTTCCTAAATTTATCACTTTTTCAAACTCTTCAAAAAATGTGATCGTGTAGTGTCCTACTTTTTCAACCACCACATTCCAAAAAGTGGCTTGGAAGATCAACAACAAAGATATCTTGGTAAAATCATCGCTCTTCACAAGTATACTCAGATAAGATGGGGGAGTATCCATGAAATGATCAAGAAATGATCCATTAAATGACTATTTTTTTACACTTACTTTCCAGGCTCTATTGAAGACAACGAAATTCGAAATATCTTACTAGATGCAGACGACAATAGCTCTTCTTTTTGGAACGGCCTTCAGTTTATGGCGTCTTTCTATGAACCTTTTATCTTTGCTTTATCAAAATTGGAGTCAGATGAACCTTCTCACGCACAAATTTATCCTGAACTTGAACGATTACAAGAACATTTGCGTCAAAAATGTAATGAGAGGAATTACAATGATTTTCTCAACAGTGTTCAAGAAAAATTTGAAAAGCTTCGAAGTTTCTTAACTAATGAAATAATGTTCTTGGGTACACTAATTTTTGCAATTTATTAATAAAAATAATCGTTTCTTATTGATGTCATTCACATTTCATTCTAGTTCATGTTTTGGATCCTAGTCGGAGGAGCGATCAACTCGTAGATCATGAGTTCATGCGTTTCAGAAAATTCATGCAGGAAAAGATGCCAAAAGAATTTAATGTAATATGATCGCAAATGCTGACATTCAAAGCACAGACAGGTGTATTTTCTAAGCCTGAAATTTGGGAAGATACTACACTTATTGATTCTGTGACACGGTAGAAAACCTATGGCCGAAGATCTCAAAAACTACAAAAATTGATCGTGACTGTTTTAAATATACCCACAACTTCAGCAGCCAGTGAACGTTGCTGGTTTGCAATGGACAACGTCCATACTTCGAGTCGAAACAGACTCACAGATGAACGTGTGGCAAAATTTACTTACGTTTATTTTAACCATCATATGATGTCTTACTTTGCAATTATAATATAAAATCTGGAAACTTTTTATTTATATATTTTATGGGTATGGACCAAACAGTATGGTGCTATTTTCTGAAAAAAAACATAAAAAACGAAATAAAACGAAAAAACAAAGGCTGTTTTTGTTTGTTTTTTAAATGAAAAAAACGGCTTTTTTACATCCTTATTTAAAAGTATTCTTTACAGTTTTCATAGCTTGGTATTTGAATCCGAATAAAATTTTCTGTCTTTCTATGAATAAAAAGTTTGTTAATTGTGTATTATTTATTTTTTAATTTGGAAAAAAATGAGCGACTGTTCACAAAACGTCATAAAGCTTTCAGTGTTAAGAAAAACGTGTATTAAAAGTAGTGCATAAATAGGGATTATCTAAAAAGTTGAAAAAGTATTTTATGACGTGTAATTTTGATTTGCTAAAATTCATAGAGAAATGAATACAAATAGTAAAAATAAAATGTAATAATAAAAACTAAAGCGCGTTCTGTACGGAGAGAGGCGTTCATAATATTTAGGGAAAGACAATAGTCGTGCTTTTTAACTTTTTGTATCTTTTTCTGATATTTTCGCCATGTAAAGTTTGTTCACGTATTTAGTTTATACAATGACTTGGTAAAAAAATCTTTTTTCATTATATTCTGTTTCCTACAATTATCCTTATTGAATTTTTTTTCTTTGAAACTGACTTATTTTTCTTTATACTTTTACTATTTACCAAAAAAATTTTTTTAACTATTGTTTCTTCAATTTCCAAATTTTTACATTAGAATAATTTTTTAATTACTTCATTTATATTTTCTGAAAAATTAAAATCATTCATTTTTATTTTAAAAAAAAAGTTTTATCAAAATTCAAATGAATTTTAATTGTCAATTTCAATAACAAAGAAAATGATATTATAAAAATAGGCGATTTTCTGAATTTGTTTACTCAATGTGAAATTTCCATTAAATATAATAAAAATAAACATTATTTTAGTCGGAATAATTTAAAAATAAACAACCTTTACCGAGACCCGACAGAAATGTAAATTATAAAACCCAGTCTACCAAGACAAACATGTTTTTGGTTTTCAATTTAACGAACATTAGATTTGTTTAATGAAATTCTAACTATTAATTTCAAGTACAAATCTAAAATTAGTCCTCTTCATTATCAATAAACAAATTCAATTAGAAATTGTTTGTATAATTTCTCTGACGTTTCTGTGTAAATAATCATTGCGGATATATTCAATGAAAACTCACAGTCTGATTCAATCATAATTATTGATTATAAACAAAAGTATTAATATAAATACTCTGAAATCAGAAATGTAACACTTCATTAAAACAAAACAAAACAATTTATATTAAATTTATTTAAAAGAAATAATAATGTCAATAAAGAGTCCGGATTATTCTGAAGGCACTCGAATGATTCGATTTTAATAGTTGGGAAATATTTTCCGATCTAAAATATTAAAAGATAATAAATATGTCAAAAATATAATTAAATTAACGGTATTACTTTCCCTTTATTGTAACGGGTCTGATGTGATTATTAGAGGAAGGCTTTTTTATTTGAGGAACGGGTTTCACATATGACGCTAAAAGATAAAAAAAATAATATTATACGATTGGAGAGGAAAAATAAATACAAAGCGTAAAAGGAATCAAAGAAGGAAAGTCGGTAATCATAATAAGATATCCCTAGATTAAAGTACAGTTTAGGAAAATAAATTAATTTACTTTTATTTGATTGATTGATAAACCATTTCATGATTGGAGGACTTGGATAGATTTGGAAATACTCATATAAAGGAATTGGGCGTTGAGGTCTTTTGACGGGAGATCTTTCGTATGGTGTACTTTTCGAATTACCAGAAAATAATGAAATTAATTCTTCTTCATCTGATCCAATAATTATTTGATTAACATCCTATAAAAATAAAAGTCATTTACATCAACAATAATGAATATATATAATGTTATATCACTTACATTTCTCCAAATATTTTCATTATTTTTTATATTAATTCGATAATTCACATTGGAAATTACAGAATGCATGACAAAAGTTATCAAAAATGAATTTATTTATACTAAAATAATTCCAGTAGGAGTTCAAATTTGATAATATTTTTCCAAAAATTAATATCGTCCAATTTAAATGTTTCGAATATTAAATAACCTTAATTTCTATGCAATAAAACAAAAAGATAAAAACATATTTTTGTTATTTGTCATTAATGTAAATTTTTTTCTTAATACCGTGTTTGTCCGATAATAACTCCAGGAGTTAAATTATTTTTTTAAAATTTTTTTAGTAAAATTTATTAACAAATTCAGACTGGGTGTTATTTTTGAAGTAGAATTTCAGTTAATTAAAGTAAATAAATATAAAAAATTAACAGAAAAATTTTATTATTCAATTATCGATATTTCGTCATATTCAAGAATATCGTCATTATCGAAAGCTTGAATATTAGTTGAAAACTGAGCACGCATAGCACTTGCGTGATTGACACACTCCGGCGTTGGAGGTGGACTTTGGGTCAAGGGAAGAAAAAATGGAATATTATCTCACCAATATTTTCTGATTCCATACCACCACCACTACAAAATTAAGCGTCGCTTTTGCCTCTTGTCACAGAAACAACAGAGTTAATTCGATATTGCACGGATAGCATTCTTCCTCATATCACTTCCTTTTACGGCAGTGTATTCCACGATAATGTATTACTGATAAATACACTCTATTCTTGTAATGAGTATGATTAAAGCCAATCTTTCCCAACATTTGTCTACTGATAATAATCTCTTTTATGTTTTTATAGGGGCGGGATCAATTCTGCGACACCGTTGATAGTTTCAAACAACACTCTCCATATGCTTTTTCGACACTCAATACCTTCTTTTTCTGCTATCAGACAGCTTTTTTTGATCCCAAAATGATGTCGCTCATGACTCTTTCTTGTCTCATTTAATTTTCTCTCTTTTGAAACAATACAACATTTCCTTTCTGTCCATTTTCTCGGTACTCTAGTTAAGAAATCTGTCTTGTTTAGTTCAGAGGGAATCCAATCACACTCCCAATCTATTTCGGACTCGTTTAAAATACTGTCTATCATAGACAAACGTCTCCTGACCAATATCTCACTCCTTCCGGTTACTTTTATTCGGCTTTTTCTTGTCTTCAACGATGCGAGCCAACCATGTTCTACACCTGAATCTGTAATAATTAATAATTTCTTCACATTCAACTTCAAAGCCAAGTTAATTCCTTTCATAATCACTTCAAGTTCAACAATGCTTATATGTGCCCAATCATTTTCTTGTCTTAACCAGCTTGCATCTTCGATCACATGGTATCCGATTTGCAACACACATCCGATTGCAATAGAACTGGCATCGCATCATATCGTACATTTTGGGCTCACATCCACATTCCAGCGACCTCGTACTGGATCTGAATTACTAATACGACCCATTACTTCACGAATAAAATTGATAGACTCTTCATTCACTGGCTCATTCCATTGTAATCCATTACACGACCATTTTATGTAGCTACATGCTACCCGCAACTAATTTCAAATCATTTAATGACCAATTAACTTTCCACAAATCGAATATACACCTATTCTAGTGATCTTGTCTGGGACGTTCAAGGGCAAGGGGGTACTCCTCGACCAGTTTAATACTCCATCACATTGAGACAACTGAAGACCAAGAACTCTCGCTCCGTTTAGTTCCTCTGGATCTTTACATTGTAAACAGTACTTCAATAAATGATTCAGTACTTCTTCTACACTCACTATGTGTTCATTTACAATGATATCATCTACATAATGCCGAGTTCCACAGCGAACTTTTGCATCAATAGATAAAACCTTTCCTAAAATCATGAACATTATTTTCGGAGCGGATACTAAACCAAATCCTAGTCTTGTAAGGTCGTAAAATTCACCATTAATTTGCACTCTCTAATACTTCCATAAAGTTGAATCTCCTCCGATTTGTAAATAGGCATTTTTCAAGTCGATAACTTTGCAATTCTTTGGCATACTTCTCCACTGCATTCTTCATCCACTGATACTGCATCTAATGTATGAGAACTAATAAACTGATTCAACTCTCGATAATCCATTACAGGCCTTACTTTACCCTTTCTTCTTGTTTGACCGCAAGCAACGTTATAATTCCTTCTCCATCACTATTTGAACTTTTCTTTAACCAACCCATGTAGTACCTCATGAAACATTATTTTGGTGTCTTTATCCGTATGATAATTCGCAACTTTATTTGACAACTTGGGCGTTATATCTTTCCATTTCCCTTTACTTTCCACTTCCTTTCAGTACATGTCGCATTAAAATCAATATCATTTATTTTGAGATTTGTTTGTTTTGCACCGCTTTGATACAACTTTTTACTCGAATATAAATCAATATTATTTCTCTCACTATTCGACTGTGTTGCACCGCTATGACACACCTCTTTACTCCTCGAAACACAACCTTTACTATCAATTTTAATACCTCCTCCTTGCATTATTCCAGCCATGGCAATAATAACATGTACATCTTTTACTAACTCGCTCATAACTAAACACTTTAATCTCAATATCACATTAGACTCTGACTCAATCTCTATCTCACACTCTCCAAGCACAGCTACTTCATTTCCATCAACTGCCT
>MQRK01131822.1:0-17947 GCA_001938485.1 Girardia tigrina | reverse complement strand
AAAAAACAACACCAGTATCATATAATACATATATTTAAAAACGTATAACAAATGTAGTCGACGGACTAGGACGCCGATCAGTGTCATCTGTATCATTTTGCACTTTCTCGTTGCGGCCAAAGTCTCTATTGCCGTCTTTCGTGTTCTGAAAGATTAAATAAATAAATCAAAATATTAGAAATATCACCAGAACTCACCCGACGGCCGAAAATCCACATCCGACCCTCTCCCGATAGAGTTTTGTAAGGAGCATCCGTAACCGCGATCCGTTTTGAAGTTGGGTCATCCTGTGAAAAGTTATCGGCCCCTGAAGGATTAAAAATTAATTAATATTAGGACAAAAAACAACAAGACTGTTACCAAGCCTTCTATTTTACCAATACAATCAACTGTTCCTCTCCAGATAGAGTTTTGCAAGGGCTATTCGTGGAGGTCCTGTGCAACCGTATCCGATTTTCCCGAGCAAAGTTATTGACCCTTAAATATTGAAGAAAATTAATTATAATATAAAGAAATTAATTAATCTTACCGATGATTCAAAATTTTTTTCGAAATCGGTCACATGTGATTATTCACTGTGAGTAATCGTGGGTCAGCGCGGTCACTGTTCTTTGTTGAGGTTCGCATGACAAAGACGCACAACACTTCTCGACAAATTAAAACTGAGAATCATTGGTAGGAACCAATCGGGAGTTTCCACGATGACATTACTACCCAAATACACACAACATCCAGAAAAACGGGGCTATATATACAGCAGCCTGACCAACAAGGAAACACACAACAAAGACACAAAAATTTAAAGAGCAGAACTAAAGAACAAAATTAAAAAAACAAACTAATTTGAGAATTAAACCGAACATTATTCCGAAACGTTACTTGCTGCACGACGGAACATTACTAGATCAATTGAACCGAAGCGAAGCGAATTGCAGTGAAACAGCAAATCATCAATTTGTGGAGCGAGACGAATCGAGATTAATCAGCAGCCAACAAGAAGAGAAATCCCTTATTAAATTAAAATTTCAGAACACATGAAAATAAATTACCTGTCACAAAAAAGACAAGGCACTTTAACGTAACTAAATACATTAGAATCACCAAGTAGTAAAAAAATGGTATGTGTTCTGTGAGGTTATTATACTGACATTTCAGAAAAATAATTAATGGTACTCCCGCCGTTGCCTATTAATTGTCGCCAGGTTGGTCCTGAATAATTCCACAAGTAATACCAACACAACGGACAGTTAGACAAAAATCGCAGATATGATTGCATGCCGTGTGTATAACCTAAATTCACAACGTAACAGTCAGTTATAAATACAGCAGGTTATCTAACCCAAATGGCCTAAAAAAACTTAAAAAAACGACATAGCGAAATTTTACCGACAAAACAGAATACAAATTCGATTGACAATATTAGACAACACTGAAATCAAGTACTTTTGTGAATTACATTTTGGGAAAAGAGTTTAGTCGCAACATCTTTGAACGATCGAGCGACTCGGACGTACAGAAACAAATACATTGAAAGAAGAAAACAATCACAGACAATTTTATCGATCGCACATTTTGACTAGTACCCAAAGATAATCATCACGTAGCTTTTTGGCTGTTTTATATTAATTTCGATTTATTTCGTTTTATGTATGTTTCCTTTTATTCTCCAATATATTTCACAAATAATTTTGATTGATTTTAATTGATAAATTAGTTTTATTATTTCATTCGACAATTATTAATCTTTAATAGGTCGTCGTCATTGTCGTTTTTCCATCCTTCGCCAAATTAGAGACGTAATTTTTAGACAAAATTTGAGGGAGTCCTTTAGCAAATATTGTGAATAGAATTAACTCACTTCGAATATCCTTCGTTTAATCTCCCCGAAGACAGGGCAAAAATTATATAAGTAGTGTAGCACGAATCAGAGTCATTCAAATTAGAGCTACCGGTGGTTGCATGACTGCACTGGTGTGGACACAGTAGGGAAAGTAATTCCACGATTAATCAAGACTGAGATATTAGTGCAAAGATGTTAGTGCTAATCAGACGATTCCAATCAACTATGATTCATAGGAATTAATATTTTGGTTTTAGATTTTCTAACCTAATTATATAAATCAGTTGAAATTTGTAAACGTAATAATCCCTTTAAAAATAGAACTAGTCAATTTCATTTTATAGATTTGATTGCTTGTAAATATAATTGATTTTATTGCATGAAATATCTGATCTAATTAATTTGATTTCATTTTGATCTTATAGATATAATCGTAATTATAGAAATAATCGATATAATAGATGTAGTCTTATAGATATAATCGTGGAAGTTATGATGTGACTTTCTATATGCATTTATTTTAATGAGATTAATTGGAATTATAGATATAATCGTAATTACAAATATAAGCGATAGAAAAGATATAATCTTATAGATATAGTTGTGAAAGTTATGATATGAATTTCTATATGCGTTTAGTTTAATGAGATTAATTAGAATTAGGCACAGAAGCCTTAATTTTGTTTCTATATTGAAATTAATTCATGCATAGTTTTAACCGTTACGGGCTGTCCGTAAATGATGTCACGCAATTTTAGCAGATTTCCAACCTATCTCCCCCTTGTCACATTTCGTCACAAAAGGTCTGACCCCCTTTGAATATGACATCACAAAACTCTGACCCCCTACCCTTCCCTTTAGTAAAAGCAAAGTGCTTAAATAGCTAAAATTTGGGGATTGAACTACATGCATCATTCAATTTTGTCGTCGATTAACTAAAATTTTTACGAGTCACTCAACATATTTTATGAGTAGAGTCGATTCAAAGTATTATAGGGATAAGAAAAATAAAAATAAAAAAAATTTATAATACACTTTATTTATTCCATAGATTAATTAACGAAACTTATGCATCTCCATTTTCCCATAGCGAATGAAAATGCTCTTTCATGGAATAAACAGAGAGAGTACGAATCTCTAGATCCAGTGGAATGGAGATACCATTCAGATCAACGTCTTCTTCGTTTATCCAATCCACATTCGCTCCATTTTTTCGTTCGCAATTATAACCATTAGTTCACGTTGGTGACGTGCAGCGACCCTCTGTGACCTGATGCGTTTAGGTGGAACAATAATTGATTCATGATTGTAGGCAACAGAATGGTTACGGACCAAACCTAATGACGTAAAGTATGTGTGACATGTCTTGCGAATCCTATCACTAAGAACAGATTGTATTGATGGATAGTACAAATCATATGGAATCGAGCGATAAGTATTTGAAAAGCGAGGAAGAATGTCGTCCACTTTCATGCTTCGTGCTACAAACAGAGATGGGAATTTATGAGGCTCTCCGTCTATTGATCTTTTTGGAATACGTATACCTTCGCTAGTTTGAATAACTGGTAAAGGAGCGGGAAGAAATCTTTCTGTTCTCACACTAAAATAGGAGCTTTTTGGTTTTGAACAACACTTACTTTCACAGCATTTTACTATCTGTGTCAAGTATTGGCTTGTTCAT
The DNA here is from genome assembly GCA_001938485.1 of Girardia tigrina. Classification (NCBI taxonomy): domain Eukaryota; kingdom Metazoa; phylum Platyhelminthes; order Tricladida; family Dugesiidae; genus Girardia; species Girardia tigrina. The sequence goes on along the minus strand of MQRK01131822.1, from coordinate 14,426 downwards.
ATGTGAATTTTGTACCAGTTCTGATCTCTAGACAATAGGTTTGTTTGCTGAAGTTCAGATTCTGTTGGCTCGATATTTTCAGCCACTATCGGAAAGTTATCGACAATCAAGTGCGACCAAATTTCAGTTAAACTTAAAATTCTCTTTCTCTAAGTCAGCGTCCATGGTAATACGCTGAATTTTTTGGCTGAATGCTTTTGATGACGGGTGTTTTCCTGATCTGATTGCTATGTACGTCGGCCCCGAATAACTAACAACTTCTCGGTTGCCCAGACCATTACACTGAATTTGAATTCCGGCATATACCGAAGGAATTAACTTGTGTACAGCAGCCACAATCAATTTGTGGTCAGGCAAGCTAACTCTGTACTCATACGTGTATCAGCAAAGGACTTTGCTTATTAGCAGCGCTCAACCTGATTGAAACACTAACTTAATCAAAAAATCTGACTCAAAAAGCACACCTCATTCAGCCCTAGTATTACGCCAACTCTTCTAAGTTCATAATTGTTGCCGTACAAAACAGACCATCGATATTTTTGTCATGGTAATCATTCCGTGCTTTAATAAGTTTCACTTGGAATGTTGATACATGATGCTGGCCTTCAAAAGATGAACTGTGCTTTGGCAAAAAACGAAGATACAGCCCACTTCTACTGATTGTAAAGCCATCAATTTTCAACTGTTCATTCAGCTGATCTAATGTTTTTATGATTCTATACACATTGTTTTGCCTTCTTTTATGCGATGCCGATCTATGCATAGCTATATCAACAAAAGTTTGTAATAATGAAGGCTGATCTTCATCAATTCTGGGTCTACCAGGATTGGCCCTGGCGTTCAATAAATTACGTACCTCTGGATTATCTTCAAACTGAGCATCTAATTTTCTTTTTCTACAATCTTTTGCTATCTGGGATCTTTTTTCATCACCCTTCTTCTTCGTCAGCTGCTTTTCCAATTCAATTTTTTTGTTCTTCTACTCTTTCAATTGCACCTCTTGTTCATGTGTAAGGAAAGTAATACTATCGATTTATAGCTTTATGAATTTCGATGTTAGTGATTTGGTCAAACTAAAGAATTCACAATCCTGTTGTAAATAAGGTTAATTGAAATGTTTTATTCTTAATCGACCATGATCATAATTTCTGATAATAATAAAGATAGTACAAAATGTGTGAATGATATATTTAGAATAAACAAACTTAGAGATGTGTTAATGATAATTTATATCACTGTTAATCGGTAGGCACAAGTGTATGCAATTTCTAAGGACAGATGTAAACAATCAAACATAGGCCAATAGCCCATCCTGGCCTATTCGAACCCGATGGCGCTCCAGACCCAGCACTACATCGTAGATGTTTGGCGAGGGAGACACGTCCAACCACCCCACTGAAAATTTACATATTCATGTTTAGATGATGCCATCAGGTTGAGGTTAAACCCTTAAAAACCTCTGGGGGCTCAGAGGCTCCAACAATGTCAACACCTGAGGGGGCCGTGACACATATAACTACATCATTGTTCAACTTAAGAGCCATTTATATTCTCAAACTTTTGTCAGCACTGGATCGGTTCATAATGTGCATTTTCTAAGAAATCTAAGGACTTATCAAGTAGGAGACTCTCTATCTCTTACCTCAGATCTTCAGCATTTGTAAACTGTTTGCCCCTTGATTGTTTCGTCATATATCTAAATAGGTAAAAATCACTGGGGACAAATCCTCTAATTGTATGGTATGTTGAGACTAGTTGGTCTAAGTTATGAGTTATGGCTATTGGCCCTAAAGGTACTAGGGTACCACCAAATTAATTCGAAATATTTCAAATGAAACCTATTCAAGACTTCCTTAACTTACTTTTTATTCCCTGACCATCTGTGAACATTATAAATGATGAGGGTCTTTAAGTTCATGGCTTTCCCAAAGTTAAGCCAACTCAGCTCTTGTGTTTTTGGTTTATTGACTTTGTATCGAGGCGAAAAGTCGGATGAAAGAAAAATATTGAACAAATTAAAACGAAAATTAGTCTTAAAGATTTAATTAGATAACACACCATTGATTTTTTTTAATAAGTAAATCGATAAATATTTAATAAAAATTATGCACAAATATTAAATTCAAAACAAATCATTAAAAATAAAAAAATATTTAATAACTAGTCTTATACCCGCGCTTCGCTTCGGGATACAGCTAAATGATTTTTGTAAAAAGTTTACTGTTTTGCTCTTATTTTACTCTTAACTCTTATTTTTTTTCACCAAAAGATTAATTTTAATAATAATGTGGTAAAACTTTTATTTATTTTAATCACGTCTTGCAAGGTAATGCTTCCCTTGCTTCCATGGACCGCACCTCACTGCTCCAACTGTTCTCTACAACTTTATTGAGAGTTTTTAAAGGATGATCTGATTTCATTTTCATTAACTGAACTATATAAAATATAAAATAGTCTGATGATGATGGTTCCTCAAACAAAAACAATAAATTTAAATTGGCTTTGCGATTTTTCATTTGTCAGCTTGCTAATTTATTTAGGTTTACTCGCAATGTAAGAAAAAAAATTTTATCAAAAATAATTCTGAATAAATAATTTATTAACAAATTAAAACGCAAATTACAAGATTATGAAAATCATGTAATTCGTTAAAACTAGATAAAAAATAATGAATAAATGAAAGAATATTAGTTATTTAGTATATCTGCAGATCTGTTGATGAACCAATTTGTCGAAAATCTTGACTCGCCCAACGATTCTGGGGGACCACTAGATACTGGATCAAAACTAATTGGAACAGAGCTCAAATGAATATGTAAATCTGGAAGGTCCTTTAAAAGAAGAAACACAATAAACCTTAATTTAAATTCAAATTAAACAAATTTAATAAATGTAATGTTTGATAAAATCTTTTATATGAATAGTTAATTAATTTTCGTTTCGCTGATAAAATTTAAATAATTTGGAAACGATTAAATTTGAAAACATAATTTTATTAATATTTGAAATTAAATTTTAAACTTAAATAAATAAATAATTTTTGAAAATAATAAATTTGAATATAAATAATTTTTAATACAAATAATTTTTAATACTTCGGAATAAAATGTTTGTTAAATTTTAAAAATGAATATTATTTAAGAATAAATTTTAATTGTTTTTTAAACGAAAATGATTTAAATATTTCGGAATAAAATGTTTTTTTTAATTTAAAAAAAGGAATAATATTTATGAATAAATATTGAATAAAATTAAAACGAATTAAATATGATTTTTAAATTTTAGTTTTTTTTAAAAATTAATCAGAATTTGAAAATTCAATGAACTTCTTTCCAAACTTTGTTATCCTTTTTACAACAAAAACTTAGAATATCCTTTTGAAATAAGTTTGAAGTTCTCAAGATCTACATAACTAAACAACTGCTTCAAATGAGCTACTTCTTGACTCATTTTATGTTAAATACCAAAACATATTTGAGGATTATTGAAAAAGTGCCAACACACGATTTATTTGTACGTGTTCCATTCACTAAGCAGAACCTGAGACAGAAAGTATTTACAGAATCAAGTCGGTTTTATGGCCCAAAAAACCAACATATTTAACTATCAATCCTTAACATTACTCTTATTTCTCTTCACACATTAAGAAAATAGCACTTTAAAGAAGTCAGCTAGGCACTCATTGACGAAAGTCTTAATAGTGTTCTTCAATCTTCTTGGTGACTAATCTTGACTAAAAGGTTGATGATCTACAAGGCAAAATTCTGGAACTTAAAGATGGATTTGTAATGAGCTCTGGGGAATTGTCTTGCTCAAAAGCAAAGTGATGTGATTCTCTGTGTAATCATTATTTACCATACGGTTGCTATGAGTTTACTGTAATATATTAAGTTGATTTGCACGTATTTATCGGTAAAATTCATGTGGATGATGTCCTTCTGGTTGCATAAAACAGAAAACATTGTTATACGTCTGTGTATTGTCCCTGTCGACATTCAGGAAGACTTAAGCATTTCTGCTCTGCCGACTCAAATTTGGTTTAAGGCAATTACAAGCTGATTATTGTCTAACGCTCCGTAATTAAATTCGCTAGTAAAGTTGTATAATATTGCTCAAAAATGACCAAATTCCTTTAATAGCTTTCCTTTCTGTTTCGCAATATCCCGTTAGTCTAGCATCGGGAATGAAAGTTCTAAAGTATTTTAATACATTTTATCTTTGTCAAGACGGGTACTTATATAATGCCTTACGTTTATGAAACTGAAAAAGTTTTATTTTGCCTAGTTTTTTATATCTCGATTGGTGCATAAATATTTTATGTGCATCCCTTAATGTAAAAAAGGATTATAATTTCTTCCTAATTCTAGACGAGTTCTTTAATAATTTAACAAACCATGTTTCACAACACTTGTTGAGACAGTTCTTACTTTCGTAGCTCAACTCAAGAAGAATTTAAGTATTATTACAACAAAATTATTGTTTACGTAGTACTAGAATACATATACTTGGTCAAGGGTCACATTTAACTGAATGTATTCTTCTGAACTTGTATTAACTTCCTTCCAAATCACCCTAACTGTCCTTTTTTTCAATTTATCTTCCTCTGAAAATAGTTATCATTTTTTGTTTCAAAAAATAGTAAGGACACTTGATTAAATCCAAATTATGATTGACTCTCAGAATTACTATAATATGATTTTAAATGTTTATATTCGTGATCATTTTACTTTGATTATTACCTTTGTAATAAAGAGATATTCTTCTTATCTTCTCCTTTTCAAACTAAAATAAATATAATACCAAGCGGACTTACGTGTTACCGTCGTATACTTCAAATAAAAGACTGTAATAATTACAGTGCACTCCGTATACATCGAAGACTGATATATAGAATATACGGATATATCAAATATATGTTATTGTATCGACTAAATATCAGTGCTTTAGGTAATGGAAGGTATCGCTATATCGAAATAAGGCTATATTGAAATTTTGTTTTGGCAAATGCCACTTCGATATATGCAGAGTCCAATGTATATTAATTATAATATATTGTTAGGATTTTAGGGAGCATGGATAAATTTTTAATTTTAATATTATTAATCTATCAAGGAAATTTTCAAAATATTTCATACATTCAAATATAGTGGAAGAAATTTTAGAGTAAAAATGTTTTAAAAATTAAAATATTGGAAAATTTTAGGGTTGACAATATTTTAAATTTTATTATGTAAACATTATTATAAAAAAATGTAAATTTTATAAGAATATAAAATCCAATTGAAAAGTTTAGTTTAAGATTTAAAATCTTATAATTGAATTATTTCTGATATGAATATGTTTTAGAAATGAATTAAAAGGAAAAAATTTTAACGAAATTTTTAAAGGATAAAATTTGAATAAAAGAAATTTTATAAAACTAATTTTGCGAATTCAAAAAAATAATAAATTAAGTATTCGTAATTACTTTACATTATCTTTATGGAAAAGAAGAACTGTTCCTCGAAAATTTGATCTAGAAATATGTTATTGTGTGGTAAGAATAAAATTTTTAATAATGTAAATTTCTGAATCTTCTTTAAACTAAGATTCGAAAAATCATTGCGAACATAGCATATATATAATTTATCAATATTAAATAGTTTTAAGCTCATAAACAATGCTCAATGAATGTATACAATGAAACTTTTTAAATAAATATTTAACTGAAGAACATTCGATGTATAAAAAAGTTCACCAAACACAATATATAGAAATAAATCATATGTATATTTTAAAAATGATCAAAATGAGATTATTACCAAATTTCTTTGAAATAATCTTGAATTTGACGAAGAATTGGATATGTTTTCCTCTCGGCTTATATCATTCTGGATGGAGAATCTATACTTCTCTAATTTTCTTTGAGTATTTAATTTTGAACGTCTTTCTTTGCTCCGTCGATTTTGAAACCAAACCTTTGAGAGATAAAACATAAATTATATTTGAATAAAATAAAAATAGCAGCAAAACATTTATTTTTCCAATCTCACAAAAATACTTTTTGAACTTCTTTCACAAAATACACAAGATTTATAGATGTATACAGTAGACTGATAAGTACTTTGGATTGATAATACTTTGCCGAGTTAAAACAAAACATCAAATAACACGCAAATTTATTCGTTATTGCCTTGCAAAGTCTAAACATAACTACTGCCATGTGTCAAACATAGTTCTTAATGACCTTGAAGTTACTTGATACCATCAGCGAAGAAGATTGGATCCTTACTGGAAATGGAATTTTAAATGTCCGACTGATTTTCATCTGTACACGTGAGAAAAGCTAAAAATCTGATGGGATACGGTCGAGGAAATATGGTGGATGTGATAGAGTTGCAATTCTATTTCTTTTAGTTTCAACTTTGTTATGACAACACTGTGGGATAATCCCCACATAATCCTAATGGTTAAATCTTAATATTAGGCAAATATAGTTTAATTTAAAAAATGCATTATAATGCAATAATTAAAATTAAATATATTTGTTTAAATAAACAGAATTTCCTAAAAATAAACATTTGTTAAAAAGCTTAATTTAGATTATTTTTTAATTATGGATCAGAGTGACTACATTATCAAATAAAGAAAGAAAGAAAACTCTTAAATTATTTAGGTTAAATTTTAAAGAAATTTTATAAAAGAATTTATATGAATTTTTAATTATTATGTTAGTTGTTTTACAAGGTTATTCAACTTTACATCGACATTATGCATTTTAATATCGACATTATGAACTTTTATATCGAAATTAGAAAAAAATACTGACAGTGATTTTACACTTTTATTAAAAAATATATTAAAAAAACATACAAACATATACAAAATAAAAAATAGAATTGTGTTTTTTTATTTTTAAATAAATTGATGTTTTTGGCGTGCTAACTCAACCCAACGTCTCATGTTACGATAGAAATCAGCACATTCACCAGAAAAATCCTCGGGCATGAAAACTTGGTCGATTACATCTCCGATATTATTCTCGGACTGACTTAATCTAATAGCATGATATCGGGATTTTATCATAGAAAAAAATTATTCTATTGGATTTAGTTCTAGACTATAAGGAACTAAATATCTAACAGTAATTCTTTTCTCTGTAAAAAAACCTAAGATATCCTTAGTCTTATGAAATCGGAAATTATCCATTATCAAGATTTTGTCGGGGTTTACGTTAAAATACGGAAAAATTTTTTCTTGTAGGAACTGCTTAAAGGTTTCTGCATTATAAGGTGTTACTTGATAGTGGTACCAAATTAAACATATTGCGCATACCAGACTATGATTTCTACCCCGATTAGCCCTGTCATTCATGTAAGCTTTTATCAAGTTATGTTTTAGTTTGTTGAAAACTAAATAAAAGTTGTTAAAGTGAATTGATTTTAATAAAGATTTTATGAATAAATGTATTTTGAAAGTCTAAACAGATGAAGAAAGAGAAAAAGAGAAAAATTAGCAACGATTAAACGAATGAATCAACAAATTGAAAAAGAAATAACGTTAGACAAAAAGAAATCGTGTTTGAAGATTTTATTGTTGGGGACTGGGGAATCTGGTAAAAAATCTGAGAAAATAGACTTTATTCCAAATATAAAGAGGTATATTCGAGATTCAATAAAGGCCATTGTTGTGTTGATGAATAAATTGCAGAACAAGCCAAAGAATTTTGATTTTTCCGAGAAAATTCATTTTCTCCAAGAATAATTTAATACTGATTACGACTATCCGGATGAATTTTTCAATTCAGTTTCCGATCTTTGGCAGGATGATAATGTTCAAATATGTTTCTCGAGATCAAAATTAAAAGACCGATCGAAAATGTATCAGATTCCGTGGATATATCCGTCGATTTTATCCGGACATCGCGGATCGACTGACATTTTAATGACCACATAGAATGGTAGTCATCCTCATAGAAATGAATGGTCAAAAGTCATAATGAATGGAAACTAACTCTCGTTAGGGCGAAGATTATCGATTTTCGTTCGATTACAAACAAATGGAGGACATCATTGTTATGGGCCGAATGCTGAATGCTGCCTCCATCGGGAAAAGTAATTTTAAAGAGTTTTTACTTAGCTAAATCTTTTATACTATAAATTTTAAAGATTACATCTTTATATATAAAGGTTTTTCTTTCCGTTTGGATTGGAAAAGCTGACCTAAGATTGGAACCCTTACAGTTCTGAATCTAAAGGATGTCGGGTGCACCGATATTTCATCAGTGAATAAATAAAAACAGTTTGATAAAAGTAAAACATTGATATTTACAATTATTTCTGGATTTACAAATCTTTTGTACTTATTTTATTTTAACAAAAATTCATTAAAAATCATTAGCAAAAATAAAATTAATTCAACTATTCGATATTTGTTAAAACAAAAATTTGTTTCATATTTTCGTAATTTGTTTAATAACTTGTTTTCTATTAGTTGTAAACAATTAGGAAAAAAATTTATAACTTTTAATAATTGACCTTAGATTTATGTTTAAAATCTTTCCAGTGACTAAAATATAATTAATCTGGTAAATTCGCAACCAAACTTAAATGAACTAAATCTAGTTTAATTAGCAATGACCCTGTAAAAAGATATTTAGAGCCTCAAAAATTGACATAATTATTTATTTTCTTGTACGTGGTGCGGGTAAAAGGTCCTTAGATTCGTATAGAATGATATGTTTATGGACGCACTACTGCACTCGGTTTATAAATGTGAGACGATTGTGACGTAAGCCAAGGAAGCAAAACCTCTATCTCTAGCATGACAACGGATATGTGCACACAGCTTACAGAGCGTGAACGCAATGTTTGCGTTGGTTTCTTATCCACCCTACAGCCCTGAGTTAGCTCCAAGTGATTGTTTTTTTGTTTAATCTCTTTAAGGAACACCTGTAAGAGCGAATAATTAAGTCCAAATAAGATCTCATGGATTCAGTGCAGAATTTTTTTGAAGAAGAGGACACAACTTTCTTCGAGAATGGCCTATTTTCGTTTGAAAATCCATGGAGGAAATGCCTGGCAGCAGGAGATGATTACACAGAAAAAAGAAGTTTCACATTTACCTACCTAGTATGCTTACTTTAAATGCAAAGTTGTAATTTTGAGTGACTTTTATTTCTATTCGAGTCTAACAACTTTTTATCCGCACCGCGAACATAATCTGCATAAAATCTGATGATAACAGTAAAGACATCGAAATATATTTTATCATAATATGATTTCAAGTGCTGTTGTTAAATTTTAAAATACTATTATTTTATTATTAAGTTTACTCACCCTATTTTGAAAAATTCTCATTCGATTTTTAAGAATTAAAATAATATATTTTTCTAATTAAAATATGAATTATTTCGAATATATTTTTAATTTTTTAATCAATTTTTAGATCATAAAATTCAAATTTGAACGAGAAAAAACATATTTGATTTAAATTTTTTAAAATTGGATGAAAATTTTTCAAATGTAATGAGAAATGCTCTAATATATTTTTAGTACGATTTTTATAAATCAATAAATTATTACTTATTATTATTTAACAATTAATAAAATATGATTTTATATAAATAATTTACTATTAATCGTAGGTTTTTTTATCACAATGTAAATAATAATAATTATTTTATTATTTGTATTTGTATTTTTATTATTGCTATTACTAATCTGTAAATATAGGTGTGAAAATAACTGAATGTTTGTAAGAATAATAACGTGTATAGTTTTTTTTCTAAAGATTCCTAGAAAAAAAACACCGAGAATATAATAGAGGATGGTAATTGATTTGCAGAGCCTCAACGGCACTTGATGGGAAATAAAAACCAAGGAACAGGTGTTGATAAATGTAATTAACAAGGCAATAGTAGGAAGCGTTATGGGACTCTTAGTCGTTGGGGAACAGTTCATTTGATTATAAGTAGAAAAATTAAAATGGTGATGCAGGGCTTTTAAATTTGATGGATAATTGTCTATAAAAAGTATAAATTCTCTCCTTTCTGTTTATCTAATTCACACCCCATAAATTTTTTATTCACTTTTTAATGATTAAACTACTTGAATAAAAATTACTGGAATAATTTTACGTATTTTTCTCTCATTCTGATTTTTTTTAAATGTTAATTATCTTAGATATGCAAAAAAATTAACGTTTATTAATATATAAGAAATGAATGATTGTGTAATCACTTACGTAAGTCTAATCGAAAATAATTTAATTTATAATTTTATTTATTTAATTTATAATTTATAAATCATTTAAATTTGAATTTTTAATATAATTTATTAATATAATTATTTATATTATTATTATTATTATTATTATTATTCGAAAATTGAGTATATACTTGAATGACCCTCATACTGAGACCGGTGCATTCTGCTAGCTTTTCTCTCATCTGCCTGCTCGGTTTTGGCGTAATTGTAAACGTAGCTTTTAAAGAGTCGAGTTGAGATGCTTTGATGGTCGTCCTAGGGGTACGCCGACGGATTTCAAAGCTTTTATCTATATTAAAAATAGTGAAACAATCAATGACAAATATTTTAATAAAAATTAATTAAATCCCTTTTGAAAGTATCAAAAAATGAAATGTCACATTGTTAAGAAAATAGTGTTATGTTTGAATTTTAATCTTTAGGTGTAACGTGGGTTTTGATATTTGACTTCAGATTTTTTTGAATCTTTAAAATAAGTTTTGTTTCAGTGAAACTTTGCGTCTGATTATTCATTTAAGACCTTGTGTTTTTTACTTTTACAATTCATTGATGAAACAATTATAGCCTTACAATATAAAGGATTTTTACTGCTGTAATTTATAAATCATTTAAATTTGAATTTATACATGTACACTATTTAATATGACTTTCCTGCTATATACTCTACCAGGCGCGTACACAGAAAAATATTTCGGGGGATATAAAATTACATAATATCTTCTTCATATTTCAGTTTGGTTTTCAAAGTTTAAAAAATAAAATTAATTGTAATTGAAATAATAAAATTTTTAATACCATCGAAATTCCACATTTATTAACTTTTATTAGAAATAAAATTACATATGTTTTATGAAGTAATTACATAAGTATAAGTCTTCTTATGGGGAGAGGATTTTTATCTCTAATCTTCCCTGAGTATGAATCTGTACACTAGTAGTGTAACATTACATTAGTCATTCAATCATGTAATTCAATATAGAATATGAGAACTGTTAGATGTTCTTGGAACATCCTCAGAATTATTAATAAAAGTTACTTCCGACTTCCAAGTTTTATTTTGAAGCAAAAATAATGATTAACATTAATATTTAAACAAATTTATCACGTTTTTTGAGAAACAATTTGTTTTATAAATCTTAAACCGTTATAAATATAAATATTTATAATATTAATATTTGATTTTATTTTAATTTTATAAATTTTGCCTTAAATAAATTTTATCAATTTTAAGTTACAATAACATTATCAAATACTTCATCATTTCGTGAAAATTTATTAATTACAAATCTCTATTATCATTCTCTAATAATTACCTTTAATCAAATTTTATAATTTTAAATTATAACAACATTTAAAATTATTTAATCGTTTTGTTCAATTTAATTAATTTTTAAAATTTCTTTTACAATCATTACATATTTAAAAAATTTCTACATTTTATTTGATATATTTAATTTTACATTATACCAAGGCCCCGCTTTGCGTCTCTATTCGGTTCCGAAAGTTGAGACGCTAAATGAGTTTCGACGCATAACGAATAGGTGATAATATTGATCAGAAAGACTATTACAATATATCTATCTAAATAAAAATCAAAATAAAACAAATGTTTATCAAGAAATAGTACGAAAATTGGGCTCTTAATCCATTAAACTAATTAATAATATAAAATCAGTAAAAAGTAAGTATGCATTATAAATATAATTATCAGATTGATTTTTCCTTTTCTTTGACGAGTATCTTGCTTAGCGGCATCCTACGGTAATTCTGCTCCTGTATCCACAATGTTAGAAGTGATTCCATTCTGATCATTAAAGTGGATCTGTTGCGTGTAGATTGTCTGGATAACAATTGCGTGGAATTTTTCCCACATTCCTTTATTTTCGAAGCAACTCGGTTTCGAATGCTTTTAACTGTCGATACTGGCAACGTAAGAGACCTTGCGATATCTACAACCGTATGTCCACGATCAAAGCGCTTAAGTATATCCAGTTTCACATCTAGCGTTAAAACCTTTCTGGAAGATTTCCGTTTACTGCTCATGCCCATATTAAATTTTGCAATTATTAAAACAAATTTAATGTTAATTAATTAATTTATTTAATGTTAAATTTTATATGGAAAAAAATAAAAAATCAATCGAATAGACGCATAGCGGGGCTTTGGTGCATTTTAAAATTTTAAATAACATTTCGTAATCCATAACAAAAACAACTACCAAAACTACTAAAAACGAAAACTTTAAAATATGGTCAAATTATTATCAATTTAAAAGATATTTCCCAAGTATACTTACCTTTTCAATGTCAGGTGTTCAGATAAAATTTTCAGTTACCCTTTGTACATATCAAAAATTTCAGTTTTATACATTTAGTTCAATTGCAAGGGCGAAGGTTGGTGTGATGGTTCATACATTTCATGAAAAATCACAATACTATTACTGTTAGAAAATATTAATAATTAAAATGTAGGTGAAAACTTTCATTTAACTTTAGTTTTAAATGTAGTATTAAATATTTTAAAATGATAAATCGTTAAACCTTTATCATAACATATCTTTGCAATGAAGCACCATGGGTTTTGTCGTGAAATAAATCAAAAAGATTAAACAAATGTAAATTGATAAAAAACATTTAAACAACATTCAAAATTTTTGTTTTTAAAAAACATGATTAATTTCGATGAATCACCCGTCATCATCAGACAAAAAAATAATGATAAAAACAACGTATATGTATGGAAACAACAATTATGTAATCAATTTATGTTATCGCGTTTTAATTAAATACTTTTAATAAATTGGTTGAGATTGTCGCTTGAACATTTATTTTAGGATTGTTAGTTTTGATTAATGAAACTTCCCATGCAACTCTATAAATTGCTATATAAATTGTTATTAAATTTGAAAAACGTTAAATATGTTATAAAAATAATGGAGAACAAATATCAGCGTCTTGTTAAAAGAGAAAATCCATGAAAAACATCAAAATTTTAACTCATACTTTTAATAAATCATATTTATACTATATCTTCATCTTTCTGTCAATTGGAATTCGAAATTTAGGAACATGTAAATAGTTGAGGAAAATGAGAATGGATGAAAATTAAAAATGTGTTTTGAATTTTTATTTGAATATATTATAAACAGGTGCTACATTCATAAACTATACAGTTTTCAGCATCAAATTTCAACTGCAATTTAGGATCAGTAGAAATCCTTGTATCAAGAATCTTTAAATCCAAAATCATTAAGGTTTAAATATTAAAGTTAAGTATTTTAGGGAACACATAAGATCAACAAAAGTTTTTTAATAAAATTTTATTTGAAAGAACAGTTTTACGGCTAGTATTTGTATTTTATATTATATTATATTCTGTATTGCAACTAAAAATCTTTTTTTATTTTTGAAACTCCGTAAAACTTAATTCTTATTCATCTTTCAGATTGAAAAGCAACACGATATTTGTGATGTTATTTTTCAACGTCTCTCTTCTTACTTTTTTCATATTTAACACCCAGAGCGCCTTTTCAGTAAGCTTTATTTTGTTTCAAAAATCTTTCATTAATTAAGAGAAATAAGAAAAATATATGGTGCGATCTGTAAGTCCTTAGGCTCGACAAGAAGGCAAAGTCCAATCAACTTTATTTTTCAAAATCAATACATGACATCAAAATAAATCATTTCTCAATGTATGAGCCGTGTACATCAACACACTTGCGCCAGCGAGCAACAAGCTCAGAGATCGCATTTTGTAAAAATTGGGAGGTAAAGAATTGAGAATATAAAGGACTTTCGTCTTGAGGACATCAACTGAATGAAAGTGGACACCTTTCAAATGTTTTTTTAGGTGTTTAAACAACGCAAAATCACTTGGGGCTAGGTCAGGGATATAGGGGGGGTGGGAAACCAACGGAAAGCCATAGTCATCCACAGCAGTCAAAGTTGCTGGCAAAGTGTGAATGGGTGCATTGTCTTGAAGGAGCCACAATGGGATCCCTCTTGGTTTCCTACGAGACTTTCTCATATCGCGTAGTAATTCAACATAATACTCACTATTCATTGTCAGTCCTTTCTCAAGGAAATCAATTTTGATAATGCCATGGAAATCCCAGAACACAGTCAGCATTGCTGCTCGCTTGTGCGAGGTGCCGCTTCGAAGTTTTCAGGGAGTACTTTC
>MQRK01131781.1:0-20464 GCA_001938485.1 Girardia tigrina | reverse complement strand
GCCAAATGGACTCATGCTCCTATGTTCTCACGAAGGCACTTCTAGTATCATTTCTTCGTTCACAAAGTAGTGTCCAGGAACTTCTCTCTGGTAATTTGTCAAAAGTAATGGGGTTACTTGATCAAGGATGAATGTTTCTTGTTGATGTTATTGCTATAGAAGAGACTATAGATTGATAGAGGGGCCTGGTGATGCTTACTAGGATATCAAATCTCGTATTCTTCCAATGATAGTCATTGATGTATAGATTAACTCTCTCTCCCTTTTATCGGACAGTTTAAATAACCGAAATATTAATTTACTTTTGTATTGTATAGAGTTAAGTGTTTATGTGCTTTAACAGCAACAAGAAATGATGCCGAGTTACGTGCCGCTGAGTCCATCTTACATATGGCCAATCAACGTTCCTGTCTTCCGGACAAATTTATTCAGCAAGATGACATCAAGAAAAATGGACCATATATCAGAAGGATTCCAAGTTAGTTGTTTGAAAATATTTCCGAATATTGTTATTTTTCAGGATCTTTATCACCATTGAACAGAAATAGTCCGGATATTGGAATTTGTTCCAAGTCCAATAACGTTACGAAATCGTCGTCTATCAAAGACAGTAATTCAAATAAATCCACTCCTTTAGAAGGTAGTACGAATCAGTTTAGTTGTGATTTACTTAACCTTTTTAGAAATTGATCCAAGCAATTTCAAAATACATACGAAATGTTTGGTTAAAGAGAATCTTTTGAAGAAAATGAAGAAAAAGCAAGGTCAAGAGACGCAAATTTTGTCCCGAAATGAAAGTCCCACAGTTAGTGTGGCTACAAGTACCAATTATGGTGCTTCCACCAACAAATCCTTTCCAGAGGTAGCTTTATATATATGTACATATGTGTAGGAATGTTTAAAGTCCTTAAAATTATAGTATAATCTAAAATCTAAAAGGCAAAATTGTCTTAAAGTTTGATTTGTTTCAATGACAACTGACTTTAAAGATAATTTGACAATTTTTTGACAATTATGAATGAAGAGAATCTCGTCAGGGTCACTTGATTCTCACTTTTACGATGAACAGAGAAGAGGATAATGCTGCTGCAAGAAACTTTTGGTAAGGAATCACTCTTCAAGACAATCATTTAACATTAGATTAGAGAATTCGCTTTGTTATATAAATATTTTTGCTGGGTAGGGAAATAGTCGACAGAGAAAAGGTCAGTCTTCTGGAAAATTAGATCTGAAGTTTAGACCCCATTCAGTTTCTATACTTTTCTTTTCGGTGAAAATATCAAAGGTGGATGTTCCCTCAACAAACACATACCAAAGTTCTCTCGTGAAGCACTTTGCACTTAAAGATTACTTTTACTGCTGAAATCTTTTACTTTTATTGCATTAACTTGTCTGATGAAATAAAAGAATTAATTGCGAAATCTTGATTCATAAAGCAGGACCATTTATCACACAATCTAGATCTTACTCCAAACGATTTTCTGCTGTTGAGTCACCTAAAAAAGAATCGCATAAAAGGAAATTTGATTCGAAGAAAGAATTGAAAGAAAATGAAATGAATGTTAAAAGAAAACTTCGTTGAAATGGTTTTGAACGCTAATGTAGAGTACTGATAATGATGTACATCGAGTTGAATAGGAATTATATTGAATATTCACTCTATTATATGATTTATTATGATTTCACTACCCGACAAATTTTAAATTTTATTTTAGACAATGAAGTCTTTACATGTATTATATCCAGAATTTGATACTGAACACGAATATGATATTTACAGCACTCACGATAAAATAATTCATATTTTAGGGACTACAAATCACCCAGCAATAGTCGACCATCATTCTAGGATCTGTTCATCTTTGCTATCACTGTTCCAGTGTTGATATGGTCTAATAAAATTGTTCACCATGCTCACTTGTGATCTGTTCCATCTCTGATTGGAAAAGTCAATGTGACATTTTAGAAAGGGAATTTTCAAAGACATATTCACTTTCATGTGTTGAAATGAATCTAACATTTGTAAAACTATATATCGATAATCAGGAGATCGATGTTTACCGGAGACAAAGTAAAAATAAGTTGCAAATGCGATGTAATATTTTGATACGAATGTTGGCCAAGTGATTGAAGTATGGAAACATTAGAAGAAAGTTTTCCACAAACTTTTTAATGGCATTCCAGGCACAGAATTCAACTGTGGCTATTACATCTTGAAATTGCTAACTTGTCATTAGCTTTCTGGTATCTGGCCCAACGAAGACGCCTTCTTTTATTTTGGCTGCTGATAGTCGCGGAAAATATTCTTTAGTGTTTTCATTTGCTCCTACTCTAAATCGCCTTGAAGAAAATTTGGAAAAAGCCCAAATTAACATGTAAAGGTGGTAACATTACGTTCCCCAGTACGAGAGTCATATGGAGGAAATTTTTCACTTGGATTGTTTGATTTATTGTCTGTAATGCTGCTGATGTGATCTGTTATCCCATAAATAAATTAAGCAATTGTACTTGGAGTAGCCACACTGTATTCCAGTAAGCATTCAGATAATTTTTAAATCCTAACAAACTCTCCATTTGAAGTTATCATAATGAATTAGCTCAAAACGTAATTTCAATGACGAGTACGATTCTTTAACTTCCTGGAATAGGCTGAATAGAATAAGTGATTCGTACAAAGAATTCCATGAGAAGTTTTATTAAAATACTAATAACATATTGATTCAATTGATAAATGACGATTTTATCCTTTTTTTACTAATTATATTTCTAAAAATCAATTTAGTATAAATTTGCAAAATTTCGTTATCATTTGAATCATGATTTGTCGGTCAAGCTCAAATTTTACTATGATCATATACAAGGTGGACCAAATAAGACTAAAACATTTAAAAAATTAATAACTTTTTATTTTTTATTATTTTTTTTGTTTAATGAAATATAATACATGAAATTTTTTTAGAACTAAGCATGGAATATAATATCGCGTAAATGACCCCCATTTTCTCATAGACAAAGAGATGCTCTTTTTAGAGCATTTTCCATCACAACACGCAAGAAGTTTTCAGGTTGTAAACTTCTTATTTCAGCACGAATATTATATTTGAGCTGCTGAATTGTGGTGGGCTTATTTATTTTTATACTCGCCCCTTCAAGTAACCCCATAAGAAGAAGTCAGGGGCGTTAAATTGGGTAAACACGGAGGCCAAGCAAAATCCGAATTTTTTAAAATTATTCGTTCACTAAAAATTTTACGCAGCAAGTCCATTGTTTGTCTGGCTGTATGCGCAGTAGCGCCATCCTGCTGGAACCATATATTTGGATTATCCTCCACCACTGGACGTAAAGAATTATCAATCATAGTATAGATGGCTCCGTTGATTGTTTCTGTCTGACCTTCATTATTTTCAAAAAAATACGGATCAATCACTTTGTCAGCCAATACACCGAACCAGACAGTGCACTTTAAAGGATGCTTTTGACGCTCGTGCAATGCCCTTGGATATTCAGTACCACACAATCTACAATTTTACTTGTTTACATATGCATTCAGATGAAAATGAGCTTCATTGCTCATTTAGGTTGCTTAAAAAATTTGCATTTTCTCTGGCGATTTTATCAAATTTATTGGCATATTCCAAGTGCTGCTGAGGATCCTGTGGCAACAATTGCTGTGCCAATTGAATTTTATACGGAAACATTTTTAAATCCACTGTTAAAATCCGTCGCAGCGATGTCCTTGAGATGTTCAACTGGGTGGCATGACGACGAGTAAATACTGAAGGATCCTCGACAACACTCTGTCTTACAGCTTTCACTGCTACTTCAGTACGAACATTACGATGTAAACCTCTTCCTGGAAGGTCACTCACCGATCCTTGCTGCTCAAACCGGGACACTAAGTTTCTAATCATGTTATCAGAGGGAGCTGTTCGAACATTAAAATGTTGGCAATATTTTCTTTTAGTTGCAATAATTGATTCTCCAGAAGAATAATAAAATTTAATTAATTTCACCCGTTGTTCAGCATTGTATGTAACCATTATAAAATTCCACAAAATTATCTTTAATCTCTAAAAAAATTAATAAAGAATAAGAGTTATTAATTTTTTAAATGGTTCAGTCTTATTTGGCCCACCTTGTATATGCTGATAAAATGCGAAATGGTGGAGGAACAGGGAGTGAATTTGCGTAAAGTTGACGCCAATCTGCATAGCCCGCATCGAGACGGTTCTGTCTGTGCAGTGCCTTTTTCGAAAGGATCCGGTACCCGACCTAATTAACTAACAGTTAAATCAACTCAGAATTCGAAAAAATAAATAATAAATTATAATAATTAAATTTCTAAATTAAAGCAGACGAAAATTACCCATCATATATGACAGGTCTTTTTCTAGTTAAGTAATAATATAATATAACTAACGAGAAATTTGTATATTAAAAATTGCAGTAATGACACAATTTAGAGCAATGCTCAATCCTTAAGCGTTAAACAACATAATAAATTACATGTAAATATAGTAAACAACATTTTTTTGTTATTTTTATTTTTTATTTATTTTGTGTTTTTTAATTTATTCTCTTATTTTAACGTGTAAGTATCGAACGTTGCTTTCAAATATAAAAAGTATATAATTATCCATTTTTCGCAATTTACAAGACCATCTGGGCGTATAGGAAAATGACGATCATATTCGTGTTCAGCATCAAGTTTTGGATACAGCAGAGGTAAAGACTTTGTCTAAAATTGAGTGTCGGATAGTGTTATTGAAATTGTATCAACAAATATTTTTAGTATTATTCGCCAATCATTTCTAAGCCGTCAATTCAAATATAAAATAAAATTTAAAATTATCATAATAAAATGAATCTTATTTTTGTAGAGAACGATAGAATCTGTGGTGACAAAGGTTGACCCCACTGTAAACAGGCATTTACCAATCGAAAATTTGAAGAAACGGTTTCCAGAATATACTTTAAAAAAATGTCTAAACATATTTGAAAAATCACCAATAACAAGCCTGGCCAAAGCACATATTTTGACATCCAACCCTTCGATCTTATTGATAAACCCATTAAATAACCCCACAAAATCCCTCATCCCCGACTGTAAGGCTATTTCCCCCATCACTGTGGAGTCAGTTGCCGAGTCGCCCACAATTATTGTGCCCCCCACTCGCTCTCATCTTGAGATTGGAACTGTTACTCTATCCAATGTGATAACAAATACTCAAAGTTTCCATCAACATCAGGAAAATAAATCCTTACAGCAAGAAAATGTTTCCATCATAAATAGTTTTCCTGGCTCTCAAATCGTGACCAATTTTCCAAGTTCCGAAGACAATGATGAAGTAAAAATAGAAAATATAAATAATTCAGGTAATAATTATGACATTTTTTAATTTGTGGTGCTAATGATTTTATTTGAGTTTGAGTCGACAAAATTGTTTTGAATCTTTGAACATTCGATTTGTCACATCTTAATGGTTTTGTTCTCTATTTGTATGAGTGAGTACTTACTCGCGGATATTGCTCACGCATTATAGGATCATTATCCAGATATTGAATGATTTATAATATACTTTATATAATAATAATTTATGAGAAAATATTTTTGAATATTTCTATAATTTACGAAATAGATCCCACACCTTCACGCATAAATAATAGTAAGACTTCCTCAAAAATAGGAGCTTTAATGCCATGCTTTTCCAATCTTTTTAATGGGGCTTCCGTTTTTCTAAACCCTTATGGACGTCGTTCCCGCAAATTTCTTTACGGTGCGCGGATAATTCCGCAATTTTAAAAGGATCTAAACCTAACCCTAACCCTAAACTAACCCTAACCGACAAGGGGGTTTTGTCCGGGAGATTTTTGTCCAGGGTGTTTATGTCATGTGACCATTTAAAAAGAGTCAACAATTTCGTATGCGCAATTTAAATTTTACGTGCACAAAGCGGCAAATTCCGTGAGCTGTTGCGATTTAGGTACATTAGGAGGAAGGTTGATGATGCTAGGCTATCATAAATTTTAAAATATTCTTTATCTATATATAATCTAATAATTAAAATTATCAAAAAAAATTCTAAAAAGGACTGTAAATTTTCAAAATGAAAATAATTACGAAAATATAATAAATGATGTGATATTAGAATGGAATGATGTCAATGGAATGTGTAAGTAAAAGTCCAAAGAAACAAAACAATCGAAAAAGACAAACAGAAATTTGAAAACCAAAAATGAAAATTTATATGTAGATTTTCGTTGTTTGAGAATAGTTAGCATAAGACATATGATGAATAAACTCGGAGATTTAATTAGAATAAAATTGCATCTGAAGTCAAGTACAGTGTTACCTGTAGAATTTCCCACTCTTCTAATAATCTCTTAATCTTTGAGTACCTGTTAAAACTTATTAGGGATCTCTCCAACTTGTGTTAGGATCCATCGAATGTTTCTGGACCCTTGATGTTCGGAATCACGTAGTGTTGAGTCACCATGTTAGGAAAACTGAAACATTGATTAATAAGAGGAGTTAGTTAAAATTTTCAATTAGTCAATTAATTTATAGACTAAAATTTTATATTAAAAAAATTAAATAAATACTTGAATTTTAAAAAAACTAAAAAAAAGTTAAAATGATTTGTTAAAAAACCAAAAATAAATAAATAATTTTAATAGGAAAATGATTAATAATACTTTTAAAATAAGAATTTTAAAATAAAATAAAATAAACGGATTAAAATTTATGATATTTTTAAGAAATAATTGTAAATTAAATTTCAATGTTATGATAAAATTTTATAAATTTTACAATTATAATTTAAATTTTATAAATAAATTGAAAGAAAATTTAATAAATTAATTTTAGCGAAATGAATAAATTAACGAGAAATTTGTTTCAATAAATGTATTTTTTTCATTAATAAATTTTGTGTTAAATATGACTTCTGAAATGTCAAATAACGACACTGGCATAAACGCGACTCACAATTATAATTTTTATTATACACACAATTTTGATCATCCTTTGGACAATCCATAGTCGAGCCTTCAGTTGTTGACATCGAAAAGAAAAGACTAATAATTTTTATCCGAATATCTGTAAATATTTTGAGATATGAAAGCCCTTTAAAAATATCAACCAAGAATTTCACTGGTTAAAATTAAAACAAATATTAATAGTTAAAAATATTAATTTGATTTAATCATTTAAAAATTTTATAAAAAATTAATCATATTCAAAATTTTACAATGATTTTAAATTAAAAATAGATTTAACCGCTTCAGACCTACATGGACTTTTTATTGCCAAGAGATTTTAACACAAGACTGAACTTTTACCATGAGATTTATTCAGCCTATTCGTCTTTTACTATTTCGATCACGTTATGATCATGCTGTCGTCACACTACAAACTTCTAGTCGCATATGTTATCAGCAGATTGTTCCTCCGTTCAGTAACGTACTATTCCACTATCTGATAATGTAGAAAAAGTCGTCTTGAAACGGTTAAACATGAAATATTAAGTTAAATCAAATTAGTCCTAGATAATAAGGATTAAAATATTAATCAACCATCTGAGTATGAGAGACACAATATTCAAACAATTCAAACATTCAAATATTTCTCACAATTAATAGTTTCGAATTTGTCTATATTTATAAAGTGTACATTGAGCCAAGAAGGTGGCCGTCTGATGGTGCGATGTTAGGAGAATATGTGAGTTGGCATGACTTTCGAGTCATATCTTTTGATATTTTGTAGCCACATTTGTTTTAATAGGCCTTGCATTAAAATGATGGTAGATAATATATTTTTAATAATAAAATAGAACTACCTCTTATTGAGCTTGTTCAGTTTTTTACAATAAATGTTCTAATATTCTATCAGTTAGAGGACATGTTTGGCTATATAGTCTAGATTTAAGTGATGGAATCGCAAAAACGATTATTTTTTCCCATTCTTTTTATTAGATTACTTTCTATATATATATATATATATCAATTTTCTTCAAACTTGGCGCACTTACTCATTTTCAATGACTTTTCAAATGATTATGTGAAAATTTGATCAAAAAAAACTTTTTAAGGTCCCAAAATGGGTAAAACGGAAAATTCGGAGTTCCTGAACAATATTAATTGACAAGGATCTACTTATAAATTATAAGTAGTTTATATTACACAAAAAAGTAAAGATAAGAAAAAGATAAAGATAAAGATAATTTTTTTGATTTATTAGTTTGTTTTATGTTCTTCAAAATTGTCCTTGTTTCGTCTTTGGTAACAGTATTCTTCAAATATGGTTTTCTTTGATACCAAAATAGTAAAGACTTACAGTTTGTACTTAAACTGAGTTAACCTTTGGTAACTGATGGGGAGCTTGCGTCTTGACTCTCCAGGCTTGATCAATCTTGTGTAATGTAGTCTCAGTATTGTATGTAGTGTATCTGCGATTTCTGTTGCTCTCAGTCTATACAGTGAATCTCTTCATCATCAACAGTTACTGGTCCACCATTTCGAGGATTGTTTTCCAAACAGAACTTTAATAACCATATTTAGTTAGTTCCTTCATCGATTGCTTCAGTATAAACGTCCTTTGTTATTTGAGCTCTTTTAGTATTTTGTTTTCGATCAAGCTCCTATAGCGTAGAGTGTCCGGTATATTCCTATGTACTTTGTTTTGAGACAAAATAATCTCAAAATTTTCTTCAATCAAATTAGAGACAATAAGATTGAGTCAAAGTAGGAGACTATTGAAGTAGAATGGGACAACCTATAGCTCGTATGCTGCCTCTGTATACCCGAACAGCATTACGTTACTGCTTATCTTAATCTAATTAAAATTATATTACTTCAGGTGCGACGGAGTATCAGACGAACGAAGACGAGCCACATAAAGTGCCATAGTAAGTTGAGCCTTTTTGTCTTTCTATATCCCGTGTTAACTGGGTTCAGTTAATATTTATTTAATATTTAATATAATATTTAATATTTTTAACTTCCTAAGTGTATTACAAAAATTTTATAAATAACAAAAGATAATTATTTTAAAAATTCTAACAATAATCTATGACAATTATTATAACAATTATCTTTTATAACCACCTAATATGTATAAAAATAATATAAACAACCAATTTACTCAATTTCCTAACATGTCCACCAGGGGTCCTGTTTGTGGAAGGAAGGTTCTGTAGGACAAGTGATTATGAAAATAAGAACAGTTTGTGAAGCAGGCAGTTGTAAATGATGGAATTTAATGGGTGTCCTCTGTCCGAATAAGGGGGGTCCATACTCATTGCGAGCGTTATATGAACTGTAATCAAGTTCTAACGGCTCCACTGACAGACCTCCAAATTTGTATTCACACATGAAAGAAACATTAGAATTTGTAAAGTGTACTTAATGAGATAATGGAATCTCAGGAAACGTAGTTTTGAAAAGGGGCAGTGTGTTGGCATCCCATTCGAACATGATTTACTTCGGGGGACACTTTCGTGTTTCCTTCTTCAATCCTCTTTTTTCGATTGAATTCTTCTTTAAAGGATGTTATTTCATTGGAATTATTATTCCCAATTGGATTGAATGCTCTTCAAACAGCGTTCGACCTCTGAACAACTCATTACTGTATGGATGAGGATTAATAAGTCAATATATAAAGTGCATATATGATATTGCATCCGAAGAAGGAAAAGGTTGTCGGTGCCTCAACGACTTTCCTTTGTCTTTGTCACGTGTTCAGATAATATTAAAAAATAGTTATAAAATAAATCTTATTCTTTGTTGCTTTTGTATTCACATTGGCTTTTAGATATATAAATTTACGAATTTATGGCTTGAAACTATTTCAATTAGTCCTAGGACATCCTTTAATTTTAACAGCGCTCTGTAGTTGTGATTGTTCCCAAGTCTGGACATATACAAGCCACATAAACTTGTGTTAGGTCCTTCAAGCATTCGACAGTTTTCAAGGCTTGATCCTGCGATTTATCAATCGCAACTACATTCGATTATGGAAATATCGTCGTCGGGACAAAGTTAGACTACGTAAATCCTTTCTGCATCTAACTTTTCAACATTCCTTTATTTAGATTTAATATAAATGAATTTCGAATGCTCATTAAGACATTGCAAAAGTCTTTAAAATTTTGTAAGTTGTCCTTAATCTGGTTGTCGACTTCTATATCAAATAGGCTCTGTGAGAATGTTAAATGTTTTCTGCAGAGTCGCGATGTTTCAGTTGGTACTTGTTGGTATATCCTTCCCACAAGTGGAGTCTTGAGCAGCTCAATATTCACCAGTGCTGTCTATTCTAAGTGCTTTAGCATCCACTAGGATCTGCTAACTCTATAAGCTACTCTTTCCCAATAGTTATTAAATGAGTGCAGAGAATTTTGTGATTATTTTTATTAGAATGACGAGTCTTTCAGTGTTCTGAAATACTCCTTCCTACCAGATTGTGATTGTGCTCCTGGATTCTCATTTGTTCCGAGAATGTACTTGCTTTAATGAACCAGGAGGGACAGAAGCCTCTATATCCTGTCTCTTTTGTCTTCCCTTCAGGAGAATCACAAGATGTCAAAATATTTAGTTTTATCGAATATCTGGTAAATGTGCATAGAATAGAGCGTACAACTCAGAATATTAGAGTTTATTTTCTTTTATCTTTACATTTCAATCAATGATTTTTTAATAGTAACTTTTAATCTAACACGTGTTTTGTGTGATCTTTCTTGAGTCTTTAATGTTTAATCAGTAGCTTTATTATAGCCGATTTAGACTTTTAAAAGTGTCACAATTTACTGTCACTGACACTGAAACCTATTTCAACATTGACCCATACCCTTGCTCATCAGTCTGCATTTAGACGATCTATCAATGTGATTCATACGTAGAATCACACGAAGTATTTGTAAGTGTAATTTGATAAATAATTAATCACTTTTATTCATCCACTAATTACATTTTATGGTTGTACTATCGAAATGAACTTATCCTCAATCTCAAATCTATCAACAGATATCAAGTTTAACCCTGTGACAAGGTCCCAGTCCTATGTCTGAATATCATTTATAACAAGAAGAATAATCTTTTCTGATAATTCTCTGATTCTGGATCCCAGTGAAAAAAAGAGTTAAGTTTATTCAGGGTATGTAGCAATAATTTAATGGTGCTGATTGCAATTGACGGTCACCGGAACCAACTCTTAACCTTATGAGATATTTCATCAAATCACATCTTCTCTTGGAAAGTACTTCCTGGTGCTTTCTCCTATTTCAAAATTACATCTGAAGTCAAGTAGGGTATCACCAGTAGATTTTTTTGCTCTTCTAGTAATCCCACAATCTTTGAGTACCTGTTAAAACTTATCAGGAATCCCTCCAACTTATTCGACATAATAATGTTATTATTAACTTATTATCAATTATTTTGTATTAAAATGTTTCATATTTATTAATTTTAAATTAATAAAAATAGCTTTAAAATGTTTTTAATTTATTAAAAGTATATTTTTTGAAAATCATATTTGTATAATTTTTTTTAATTAATTAAAACTAGAAAAAGACTCATCATATACGACGGGTGAACTGAATTTTCGTCTTTGAAAGTTTCTGTTTTTATTTTCAAATCGTAATTATTATAATTTATAATATATTGTTTCGAATTCTGTGTTGATTTAACAGTCGGTCAATTAAGTCAGCCCCCTGCACCTTTCGGCGAATGTGCTACACAGACAAAACCGTTTGGATGCGGGCTATGCAGATTGGCCACGCCCTTATGCGGATTCGCTCCGGTTTCTCCACAATTTCGCATTTTATCAGCATATATTTGATCATAGTAAAATTTAAGCTTGACCGACAAACCGTGATTCAGATGATAACGGCATTTTTCAAATTTATAATAAATTGATTTTTAGAAATATAATTAGTAAATAAGTGATAGAAATCTTCATTTGTCAATCGAATCAATATGTTATTATTATTGTCATAAAAATGCTCACGAAATTCCTTGTAGGAATCATCCAAACGTCTTTATTAGAAATTGGTGTTGATTTAACAATTTAACGATCGGTCGATTTCATCGGCTTCTCGGCGTCTTTCGGCGAAGGCGCTGTACTGACCACATTGCATTGATGCGGGCTATCCATATTGATCACATAATTAAGTGGATTCTCTTATGTTCCTCCGCAATTTCACATTTCATACCGTGACCAACCAATAAACAAATAAACAAACACACTTTTTAGACAAACATTATTAAAATATTAGTATCCTAAAATAATTATTTTTAGTGTTTTAAGTTATTTCTATACGATCAGAATTTCAAAAAATATTTTGTTTGATACAGACTCCTTTTTGGTTTCATTTTGGTAATTTTGTAAATCTGCTCTATTAACTGATTAATCATGATGTAATAGTTTTCCAACTTGATAAATAGTAATCAACCCCATTCCTCCATTACACTGAGAATGCCGAAACGATGAAACGTGTATGTTTTTTTAATACATTAAATGGCAAACGGTGATATTTTTCATTATATTTGTCCTATATATGTTTATATCTAGACAAATATCGAAAAAATCAGGAACATATTAGTTTTAGAAATAAAATTATTCATTAATGGCTATTAGCATTATTATTGAATGCTGCTCGATTATATTTTGACTTGCGTTCAGCCAAAAACAAATCTCGAATCAAACGACTCACGAGTCAGAAAACGAATCGAGTCCTCGACTTTGTATTGTCGAGGAGCCTCCAGTTGATGTAAGATAGATTTAATGTTGCCATATCAATATTCTCTTTAGGAACCAATGGTTGTTGATCAAAAGCTATCAGAATCAGATGAAGAAATAGACGTTGTCAATACAGACAGTGACGATGATACCCTCCAGCGGCAAAGGTTAATACATGCTTTTGTGTTTGTGTTGCTTATTTTAGTCTTAGGACGTCAGAAGTCACCTATTCTGATCTTTCTTCTAAGGTACTTCTTATTTATCATCATCATCATTATTTTTATTATTGTTTAACAATTTTTTGATTAAGAACGTCTCTTCATTAAAGATTGTTATTTGACTTGTAAAGGGGAATGTAATGGAATGGAGTTGAAATCAAATAGTTTAAGATAATTAAATTAATTATCTAATTAATTAATAGGTTTTTTTTATTTTAGAATTTGATATATGATGTGTTAGTTGAAAGAATTGTTCAGATTGATAAGAACACTGTTTTTGGGTGTTTGTTAACCAACTGATAGGGAACGTCATTCAACGTCTTGAAATGTTCGTGAAGAATGATATATGAATATTGTGTTCAAATTAGTAGTTTACAGGGTTCACAAAGTCTTTTCTTCAAATATTAGAAAGGTTCTACTGGCTAAGCCTTGAACCTAACAGTTCAACCTGTCTCTTTGATAATGTCAAGTCTGATCCTTTTATTATACTTTAGTGATCAAATGAGGAACTCCTGAAGCTAAAGTCTGGAAATCAGAATCAACCACCGTTTCGATATGATTCTGTTATCGTTTCATACTCTCCATCAAGCATGTAACTCATTGGAGGAACTGAAACAGGAAGACGGACATAATTGGGAACCTGTCTAATTACTGAAACCAGACTTGCATGTTGAATGAGGTTCCTATTTTTAGATGAAAACTCATCAGACATAAGTAAAAATGTTTGACATAATTTCTTTGTTCCAAGCACATAATATTAATAGCGAATGGTAATAAAGGACGAGAACAACTGAACTAAGCTCCAAGCCGTGATTTGTAACAGATGCGAAGAGCCCATGAGTGTAAAAAATATTATAAGCTGTTATGAATGTAAGTAGCGTTTATGCCACTTTCATTATCACTAGAATCAAGATTCATAATTTAACACCACAGTTTTATTAAAGACAATAATTCACGCAAAGTTCTTGTTAATCCAATTATTTCACCAAATTTAATCTATTACATTTTTCTTCCAATTCAATTTGTAAAATTTAATAAATTGTAAAACTTTAAATTAATAAAATGAATTTTTCAATTATAACTAAAAATTTTTATAAAATTTTATCCTAAAACTAATTAATTTAAATTTACCATAAGCTTTTTGTTTACAAAGTTATTTCTCAAAATATTATAAAGTTTAATCCATTTATTATTTATTTTAAAATTCTTATTTCAAAACTTTTATTAAAATATATCAATTGTTATGACTAGGGCATCCAAAATTTTGACTTAAAAAATATAAAAAATTGACCTAAAAATTGACTTTATTGACCTAAAAATACCGAAAATGGACTTTATTCACCTATAAAATTTGTAAATTTTACCTTTATAATTAACTTAAATAATTTAGAAAAGCCAATTTTTAATAATTTTTTACGTAAAATTAGCATTATTTATTTTAAAAAGATAAATAATAAATTATTATATATAATAGAACGATAACAATAAAACAATCATATAACCTAAATTTTTAATTACACAATATTTAGCAAAGAAAAGTGAACAGTTTAAAGAATAAGAGTTGTATTACGGTAAAATGTATTTCTCAATATTTGAATCAAGAAAAGTGAATTGAGAATCGAAAAACTTCACTCTATCGCTAAATATGTTGGTAGACAATTAAGCAACCTTTTATACACCACTGGTGATAGATTGTCATTTTTCATTTCTGATTGCTTGAATGCCATTCATTCTGAATCCAGCCTTGATATATTGACCAACCCTTGAAATCAATACTTTCGATTTTATTCAGTGCCTTTGCAATTGAAAACTTGTCTCCTTCCATTTCGATTGCCAAATTTGACAGAGATTTTTACTGAGAAGTTATTGTTACAATAGTTTTTTCAAGGTTGGAAGATTTAAAAAACTTTTTTGCAGAGCTGACAAGAACTTCTTAGTTATTGATTCTTTCAAAATTTTCTTTAACTGTTGGCAATTTCTCCACATAATAGAAATTGCCGAACCAATCCATGAACCTCAGCGAGTCAGAACTGGTGCTGGTGAACTCCTATTTAAAAAAAGCTTTCTTCGCTCGTGATTTTTGACTGTTGCTGCTTTTATTGAAGAAATCAAATTATTAACACCATTAAACTTATTGCAAACTATTCGTGCAGTATTGTGCATTTTTAACAACATCAGTACGATTTTTCGAACATTTATTAATATCACAAGAAGAATTGTCATTACAACAATTATTCAAACTACTTTCGCTATTTGACATTGGAGAAAATCAATATTATATTATTTAATTATCAAAATCTAATTGTTTAAAATTAAATCTATACATTTTTTAATTAAATTTTAAATTACATTAAAAGTTAAATAAAATATTTAAAAATTGAAAAATTACATTTGAAAAATATTTTAACTTTAAAATTAAATTATTTTCAATTCGTAGGAATCAAGGAAAATATCATTCAGCCTTCTGGTTCGAGGAGATACAATCCGAATCAACATACAAAATATAAAACAACAGATAATTCATACATTGTGAAACATATGTAACATGGAAAAGCTGTTGATATAATATTTTTAATGAATTTCCAGCAGAAACCATAAATTTTGCAGCATCACTAAGCAAAATACAAACATTTTCTATACTAATAGCAAAGTCTTTTCTTTTAAACTATTTTTAGCATTTGACACTAAACGAAAAATTAAAAGTTAATTATGTAAGATGAAAATGAGAATAAAAATTTAAAAATATTTAGTAAGTCGGTACCAATTACGTTTTGGCCTCAATATTAAAAGCATAAAAATTTAATTAAATATTATTTAAACAAAGTATTTAAATATTTATTTAAAATATTAAAATTTACCTTTAAATTTTTAAGTAATTAAAAATTGAAAAGAAATATTTTATTAATATAGTTTTTTGAAAATTTTGACTTTTTATTACTTGACATGCTAGATTTTAACTTTTTTACTTCTCAGGCAAAATTTTGACTTTCTTGACCTAAAAAAATTCTCCAGATGTTACTTTTTTAATAAAAAAACCTTGTGAAAACGGTTTTCCAAGAGATTCTAGTTCAAATTACAAATTTTGATTTTATGGCATTTGGTTGCCCTAGTTATGACTGTAAACATTTTTTATTTTTATATCACTATTTAATTTTTGATGGTTTTCTTTATAATATCATTTTTAATTTTAAAACATTTGTATTTATTTACTTTTTTAAAACTTTAAATTAAAAAAATAATAAACTATTTTGGTGAAATGCAAATTTAAACTAACTTCTCATAATGAAACCATATTTTTGATTGAAAAAATACCGACTGTTTTGAAAAATGTGTTTAATTCAAAGTAATTTTGGTTAGCTAAGAAAGATTATTTATTTTTTTAATAAATTCTGCGGGCTTTTCCGAAATACCTGCCATTAGACTTGAAATTGTAGTTTCTGTCACATTTTTGGTTGCATTATTCCATTTATTCCGAAAATCTGCAATTGTCTGTGCCCTCTTGTTTGTTGTCTTTAATTGCCTTTTTACCAGGGCCCAATATCTTTCGATTAAGCGAAGCTCTGGACATTTTGGTGGGTTTGCCTCTCTTTGCACCAAAATCGACGTTATTGCCTTCGTACCACTTCTTAGCTGCCTTACCATAGTGGCACGATGCGAAATCCGACTAAAAGAAAGTAAGACCTCCGTACTGACTTATGAATGGTAATAAACTGTTTTGCAAGCACTCCTTCACATAGACTTCTGTGTTTATTGTGCCAGATGTGACAAAACATTGACTCCTTTTCCCGCATTCACATAGCCTGCCAAACGAGAAATTTTTAGGAAAACTTAGATTTTTTCTTGCTTCTAAATTTTTCTTCAACTCCCCCTCTCTTAGTTGCAGAGTAAAATTCTTGTCCGTGTAGCTGGGAAAACTCGCAGAGCACATAAGTCTCATCATCCATAATGCAATATTTTTTCTTCGCAAGAAAACCAGATTTCAACTTTCTGGCTCGCTGCTGCGCTGTTAAGTTCTTGTTAGCGTTCCGATTTGGTACTGTTTGAACTTTATACGTTTCTGCCTCCAGTTTTCGATTTGATAGACGACGATTTCTCTCTAACAGAGCCTTTACTTTCTTCACATTATGTGTACTTCTTCTTCCCGAACCAATTTTTCTAAAAACATTCAAGTTCTCATTGAAGTTTTAAATAACGTTGAAACTGTTTTCTGACAAACCTTTGTCTTTCTTGCAATTGTTTTCTGACTTGATTGTGAATTTTCTTGAAATAAACGAATAATTAATTCGCGACTAGCTGTTTCTGACGAAACATTCATGAAAAATGAAATTTAAAAATGAATACTAAAATGAATTTTATTTTGATTTATTCAAACAACAGCCTACTTGATTAGTTTTTGTAATTTGTGAATTTATGTAGGAGTTATAGAGATTTAAAGTTAGTAATATTTTTCGCACTCAGATCATTATTTGAAATACATGGATCAAATGTCTAAGGTATTCAGACCATGTTAGTTTTGTTTAGAACGTCATTTTAGCTAATATAAGTTGCATAATTTACGAAAATTAGAATTTTTCGCCAAGATATATAAAGTATTGTTATTTCAATTTCCGAAAACATTTCTTAAAATTGAGGAAATCATGAAAGTCACATAAATCCCTATAGAAACTAGCCTCAATGACGAATGATCTGGCGGTTATCAACATGTTCAATATTTGGAGATCATGGAGAGATTGGTGAGTCTGGAGTCTATGTACTTGCATACGTTCGACAATTTTTATAAGAAATAGATATAGAAGGAACCATCAAATTATTATTATTATTATTATTATTATTATTATTATTATTATTTCAAATTTCAACCAGAAGCGCAAGTATCCCTGTGACGAAGATAATGAATTGATTCATAAAGATGTAAAGCACATCAAAGAAATAGAAAAATGTGTTCCTTTGCATGCGCCGAACATAAATGCCAAAGACCTTATGCAGGTACTGATGGAAGCATCCATTGCTATTTTAAGAGATATTTTTTCAGGACTGTCCACTTAACCTTTCTGCAAACCGGCAGCCGACGATTCCTCCAGTGTCTCAAATTCCAGTCTCCGTTCTCCAAAATTTGTACCAAACCATTGCTCCATCTATAGTCACTTCATCAAATATGTCAAGTAATACCAATGAAACAGATTCCGTTATCAATACGTTGACAAACCAAAATCCAGCCCATCCTCAGTCCTTCCAAACATTTCCGACCACTAATACACCGTCATTACCAACCAATGGTCATCATCGAGATTACCCGATATTCGAAGATAAAGTACTTTGTGAAGTTTGTTCTCAGATGATTGAGCCCAGCATGTTGAGCCTACATAAAAATATGCATATTTACACCAGCAACAAAGACTCTTCGTCCCACGGAACCAATACCACTAAGTCCGGCTCTTCTTCTGTCATCTCCAACCCAACTTGTTCTTCATCTTCGAAAATTCCTTTCAACAAACCGCGGTCATACAAATGCGTGGTGTGCAGCATTGCGTTTCGAGTGATAGGGCATTTGCGCAAACATCACAAGTCGAAGACTCATCTTCAGGGTCTGGTCAATTCCGGACTGCTCAGCAAGTCTCTCTATTCAAAGATCGAACAGTTCAAAGTGCCCATTCAAGAGGTGATTGATCAGAAAACCGGGAACATCAACCCTGACGTATTGAGTCATTATATATCTGACTGGAGTCAAACAACTGCTGAGTCGTCCGAACCTCATTAATCAGTTAAATGTACATATTTATAAAATAAATCTTGAATTTTTTTAATTTTGATAAAACGAAATCCGGATGAAAATCTTTTTTAAAAAACAGCACTCATCCATTAAAAAATATATTTCGACAGATCTACCGTCATCTTCAGGTCACTAATTAATAATCAATTCACTTGTATATAAATACAAAAATGATGATTATGTAATCGATTACATGATATCATGCTAATCAAAAGTTCTCAATAAGCTGGTTGAGACTGCCGATTGAACATTGATTTTAGGGCAACGTAACCTAATTAACAATGCTTCACACGACACTCTCTCCCAATAACTAAAACTTTGCTCTTCGTGTTCCAGTTTGTAAGAGTGGTTTGGACCAGTGGTTTTATAAGACATAGTTACCGTGTGAAAGGATGTGTCTTACTCTCTTAAGTTACCAAGGAACTACATGTTTCCTTTCAAATGTCTCTTGCTGTCTAGTTTGATAAAGTACGCGTATTCGTACATCGAAGGCCATGCGACTCATGGAAACCAATTGACTGTGTTCAGAGTGTAAGTAGCGTTTATGCCACTTTCATTATTATCAAATTCTGAAGTCATAATTTAACACCACAAAAATTTATTAATATCAACAATTCACATACTTAAACAAATTAATTCAATTATTTCGCCCAAAATTAATTTACGATTCTTTTCGATTAAATTCTGAAAATTCACGAAAATTAAACCTTAAAATAATTTTGCATTTTTTTACAAAAAAATTTATAAAATTTAAAATGTAAAATACTTTTACATTCTTACGAAACTTTATCATAAAAACTAATTAATTTAAATTTACAATAAGCCCTTTTATTAAAAAAAATATTTCTAAAAATATTAATCCGTTAATTATTTATTTTAAACTTTATTTAAACTTATTCCACTTATAAAATATATTAATTTTTATTAATGTAAACATATTTTAAATACGTATTTATTTTATCATATTTTTACTCTGCATTTTAATTTTCTAATTTATTTCCTTTAAATTTTCAAAACTAAAAAAACAATAAACTATTTTGGCGAAACTTAAAACTAACCCCTCATACAGAGAACTCACACATTTGACAGAACATTTATTACATTCACATTTCTTATCATCTTTATGATGATCAACAGTAAGGCTTTCACTTAGATCCATCACTCAATTTTCAATATCTCTCATTATAATCTGAACTATACTTGAGAAAATTATTTTATTGAAAAATATTTAATTGAAATTTTATTGGCTTAAATAAAATATTTCTATAGTCATTTTTAAACATTAATTTGATTTTAATTATTTACAAATTTACAAAATAAAATCAATAAAATTATATAAAAGTTGAAATAATAAAAATTAAAAATTTGGATATTAAATCTAAATTTAAATAAATTACTTTCACATTATAAGAATTAAAATATTGATAATCCATCTGGTTAGGAGAGGCACAATCCCAAATCAACACACAACATTAGTAGGGAGAAAATGGGCATTCGGCATACAGGAAACCATGGCAACGGTACCTGTTATCGTGGTTACCATGGCAACGGTCGCGATCGCCTTAGCAACGGTCGCGGTTACCATGGCAACGGCCGCGGTGACCATGGCAACGGTTTTTTTTATTTTTTTTTGGGGGGTGACGGTAACCAAGGTCATGGTTACCATAGTGACGGTAACCAAGGGACGTTTCTCATTAGCAACGGATACAGTGATCCAAGGCGGTTGTAACCATGGTAACGGTT